>CM068542.1:12267102-12554602 GCA_035048495.1 Euptelea pleiosperma
GAAACGCCAAACAAACATTTTTGCTCTATAAATAATTGGGAAAGTCCAAAATCTGTCTGTCCAGATGGAGGAGTACAGAGGAATGAAGGGATTGATATAGAAACAAGAACTAGTTCAAGGTTGTGATCAACTTAGTTCAATCCTTGCTTTGAACTGGTTTTAAGATTGGACTAGACCCTAAAAAGATGAGCTTCCCAAACAGCCCCTAAAACTCCAACCCTTTTTATAATGGATAATTATAGTGTCCAATGGCGTTTGACTCAAACGAATGATGTGGGGCCCACATGGGCGAGTCCCTAGGGTTAATTTTAGGTGAGGATGATCTCATCACCATTGAGATCATCCTACAAAAAAATCAGACTCGTCCGAGTTTTCCGACCCCACCATATGTGCTCTTCATTCTGAGCCGTTCATTTTTTGAAGAGCAAATTTTGCGGGGTCTCAAACTTCAATGATCTGATTTTTTTTAGGATGATCTCAGTGATGAGGAGATCATCCTCACCCAAAATCAGCCTTCGGAACTCTCCCATGTGGGCCCCCACAACGCTCGTTTGACCCTATAACAACCTTTTTTTTATAATGGACAGTTCCCATCAAGCCCCACGACATACAGCGTGGTCCCTCCCATTCACCACCCCCATCTTGCCAAGTGTACGCAATACGGTCATCCAACTGTCGAGAAAAACTTTGATAACAGGGTGCAATATGAGCCACCTGGCGCACACTTAGAGGACTATGATCGTATGGATGTTTTTCCAATTCCTAGATGAACCTACAAACCAAAAATCAGCTTGATTAGTGATTTCAAACCTTTGGATCTTTGTACTCAAATAATGGTCAAGTGCTAAAATTAGTACGGTTAAAATCAACCCATGAAAATAATTCCAATCCAACGCCTAGAAATTACTGATGGGGCTTATTTTTTGTTTGTAGGTCAGCTAGGGATTGGCCAAACATCCATTGGGTCAGAGTCCTCTGAGAATGTGCAACGTGGCTCATATTACGCATGACAGGGCCCAGTCATCAAAGTTTTACTACCAACTGTCTTACGCGAGGCGAGGTATGCGGGCGGCGAACTCTAGTTTCACTCCCGCATCTCACCCTTGTTTTGGTAAGTTATATGTCACCAATTTATGTACAGATTCTTTACTACATTATTAAGCCCGAAAGGAAAATCGGAAAAGAGCGATTTCGGCATCTCACAACACTCCCGTCAAAACTACGCCGCAATCCTCAACTATCTGGTGACCGTTGGATACTCGGTTTTTGGAGTCGCCATCTCTATTTCTCTCTCTATGTACATCATAATTAATAAATGGATAAAAATAAATAACCGTCTGCGCATATGCGCAAAGGATGCCGCTCCATCCATTTTATTTCCTGTCGCCCGGCGATCCACTACCTCATTTGATGCCATCTCTTCCGCGCCGGCTGCCTAATTCCGTGACCCGGATTGTCTGATCATTCATCCTCGTGATCCGTTCTGATGCGTCTCCACCGTTGCTAAGAGGAATTCGCGACATCGTCCTCTCCGTCGACGGAATTCCTCTAAATGTCGACCGTCAGATCCGATTCTGCGAATCGTAGCCGTGAACACTCACCCACGTTCGATGGTTTCCGCGGCAATCATCATAAACAGCACAATCACAGCAGCAGCAGCAGCAACGGCAGCGGCGATCACTGCTATCTGATTCAACGACCGCATCCTTCGTTGATGGACTCGTCCTCGCGGTTGCCATCGACGCACGAGCCCCAATTGTTATTGGGGGACCACCGGGATGTGAAGATTAATAATATCTTCGGTAACAGCATCTCTGGTATCCTCTACAAGTGGGTCAATTACGTAAAGGTTGGAGGCCCCGCTGGTTCGTGCTCCAGGATGGCGTCTTGTCCTATTACAAGATTCACGGTCCTGATAAGATCCAAGTCAATAAGGAAACTGAGAAAGGATCGAAACTCATTGGAGAGGAATCCCTTCGACGCCTCAGTCGCCATAAGAATGGTCACTCCCAACTCCATTGGAAGCCCTTTGGTGAAGTTCACCTCAAGGTATCTCTCTAGAAAGACAAATTCCTGTTTTTTTTTTTTTTTAGTTTAATTTCTGATACATCGATTGATTGATTGATTCATGTAGGTTTCTTCGATCCGAGAGAGCAAATCGGATGACAAGAGATTCTCGATTTTTACCGGAACAAAAAGGCTGCATTTAAGGGCTGAGGCACGGGAAGATAGAGTGAGATGGATGGAGGCATGCAGGCGGGTGGAAGGACATGTTCCCACGGATGTCGAATTGCGAGCTCATGGCTCCGGTCGATAATGTTGCTATCTCCATAGAGAAGTTGAGGCAGCGGCTGTTGGATGAGGGAGTGAATGAAACTGTGATCCAGGAGAGCGAGCAGATCATAAGAAGTGAGTTCACGGCACTGCAGAACCAGTTGGTTTTGCTCAATCAGAAACAGTTGCTCCTTATCGACACACTGCGGCAATTAGAGGTATATACATCTATTCATAAAAGTATTATACCCAAGGTTTTAAACTTCGACTTTGCCCTACACTTCGGTCAGCTAAAATTCGGAATTAATTGGGGGAAAGTTCAATTCAGTTCAGAGAATTTTGTCAGAATTTGTTAACTTGGAGAAGTTGAAAGAATTTTTGCTGAAACGGTGAAAAAACAGATTGATTTATTAGGATTTGATAAAATAGCATGATGACACACTCATAACCCATTATATCACAAAGAACCAACCATTCGAGGTAACATATACTAGATCAATCGTGTTTGGCATATGCTGACGCAAGTATCTAAAGTACTGAGAATCTTAAGGCTAAAATATATACTTAATTGCTTAAAATAATTTCATTTAAGTACATAAAAGCCAAAGTAACTTACCCTATGACATGAGGAGGTCATAGGTACATGAATTTATGACTCCTTCTGTTAATATTGTGTGCCCTTACAATCTTTGATGATATATCTTTTACTTGGTCATTAACATCCTGTTGTTACATTCTATTCTATTGCATAGTATTGCATGTTTGATCGCTTGCATCATGGATGGATGATCTTAATTTATGGGGGGTAAAGTGAGCTTTCTTCGGAAAGCTGTTCTTAAGATTCCACCTTAGGAGAATAGGTGGGTAGACACGACTGTTCCACAGGGAGAACTAATTTCTTTGGATTATCGTTGACTTGGAATGCTTAGACTAGGGGTGAGTCGAGACAGCTCAGTTTGCACGGTCATATGTGAGATGACTACCAATGTAGTGTGATGTCTTCTCAGTCTTGGGAGAGTGACACTAAATCCACATATGAGTGTACATATATGTGTACATTGGAGCTAATCACTCTGAGATGGCATGGCACCAAGAAAATCTTACTACATATACTTGGTGTCGTATAGCTTACTACGGTTGTTTCCCAATTATCTCCTTGACTTGAGAATTCTGACAGTTACTTTATAGGTTGGTCTCAAGATTTGATTTTATCAACAATTAATGCTTTTATGAGATATACCTAAGTGGCTGGGTTTGGGAGAGATTTGATTAGCTGAGTAGATTCAATATAGGCTTCCATTGATCAAATTCACATTGCATTTTAAATAGTTATTTTGGTTTGATTAAGTCTCTTGCAAATATACAAATCATTTGTAGTTAAAATCGGCAAATCGATTTTTAAATGATATTTTATGTAAACTTAGGTGTATTTTATTTTCAAAAGAGTTTTACCATGTTGTAGACTTCTATTTGTAAGAGATTGCCATTATTGTTTTTACTTATAAAAAAAAAGATTGTCATTATTTTATGGTTATTGGATCAATCTGTGTTAGTAATGAGACTTAATCCTCGATGGATTAAAAGAGAATATCCAGATCTTCAAGGGCTTTTGGGGAAATAATAGGTTACTAGGACTAGGAAGTAATTACTACTTATCCAGTGGTTCACTTTTAATTAAATGAATTATTTAAGATTTATTGCTAATCATATTTTAATACTCAGTTGTACTTGTTAAAATTGGATTGAGACTTTTAGCAGGTTGTCTTCTTATTCTATTTATGTAAGCCCAGTAAATCCCATCCTAGAGCCTAGTTCAATAATTTTCCATTCAGTGTGAAATCTTTGTGTTTCTTTCTGAATCAAGGGAGAGCTTGGGTAATTCGGGGTTTGCATCGATTGGAGGCCGGGTACGTCCGCAACTTAATGGAAAAGAATGAAGTGATTAAATGCTAAGTTTCTTAAATAGATTGTGAGGGATGCCTAAACCTAAATCTAGTTTCATTTATTTTTGTAGGATGATCCTAAGGGTATAAAAACCAGGTTTTGGTTTGCAATTGGTATCAGAGCCACCATACAAGGTTTAAAATCAATAGGTTTTACTGATTTCATTGATCTTTGTCAAACAAGCAAATTATTCTTCTTTTTTTCAATTTATTGTTAGCTTATGTAAGTTATTATTATTTTTGGTAAATATTATTATTTTTGTGTTGGGTTTTTGATTAATATAATTATAATTATGGTTGTTCCCAAGTTTTGCTTGGTTGATTGAGTTTCCCTGCATTGATAAGTCCAGGGCCGATTACCACATGGCCATAGCAGGCCCTATTTTGATCCATCTAGTGAGCAATTTTAATGCTAGGAGGTGGCTTGGTTAATCGAATCAACTGGTGAGCATCCCAACCTTTAAGCTCCATATTCCCTTTCGTTTTGTACTATTGGATTGCCAGTTTACCATCATCTATCAAAAATACCAACGTTTGTTTATAGTTTATGATTCTTTCTCTTTCTATTCCATTGTTCCTCCATTACCCAATTGGTTGCAAACTTGCAATCTATGTTGGCCATCCCTGTTTTTAATCTATCTGATCCTATCGATTGGTTGCTGAGTTTTTGTGGTCAATTGACCATAACAACATCGTCTTGGCTACCCAAAAATATATTTTTAAGGTGCTTCCAGTCGAACCCGACTGTGTTGCTGCGAGAAATCCCGACCAACCTCTTTTCTTCCATAAATCATGTAGATCTGAACTTTGAACATCCACAGACTGACCTGCCATTGTTCCCTTTCTCACTTTATGTTCTTCATTGTGTCCGTGCTTATTTTCCATCTGGTTAATAGTTCCAACATAAAACAAACTCTAGAGGAAGAAAAATATATTCTTGTGGTGAGTTGCTCCGATGTACCCACATCCAACTTAATTTGTGTTGACAACCACTTTACTCTAAAAGCTTAAGCTATTAGAGGGAGGTATAACAATGTATATCAAAGAGTCCACGGGTCTAACACAGGTGGAGTGTTGGCTACCCAGCCAAACATCACGCTCCAACAACACCCCCCCTCAGCACTTTTGCCGGGGACTTGAAACCCATGACCTATTGGGACCTCCCTACTCTGATACCATGTTGACAACCACTTTACTCTAAAAACTTAAGCTGTTAGAGGGAGGCTTAACAATGTATATCAAAGGATTCCTGGCACACACATGGACCGCATGAATCTAACGCATACGCACAACAACAAATACAATTTGTGGACATATTATGGCAAATTTATTTAAACTTTAGGAAATGTTAAAACCAACATAAAAGCACACTTCTAAGTAATCAAACTATAATAAACAAGCATTTGGAGTGTGGAAATGAATGTTTTGGCATTTTTTTAACATGCTGATGCGGGCATTTGAGAGCTTGTTAGTTAAAATAGCTATAATTACACATAAAAATAATTATAACCACCAAGGCCTTGTTTGGGAATGCTTCTGTAGAAGCACTACAAAAAAGCACTTCTACAGAAGCCTTGGAAACAACTGCTAATAAGCGTTTTTTTCTAGAATAGCATTTGGCAAACCATGCTGGAGAAGTGTTGTTCTATGTGTAGAAGCTGGTCTTGCTGTTTGGCAAAACCACCCGTGAGCTTCTGGATTCTGTCAAAATATCAAAATACCCTTATATTCAAAACAATGCAATAGTTGATATTTTTGGCTCACCTAAGGCAAATACTATATTTTGAATTACATCTTATGGATCCCAATAATGAAATAACATTAAAAACACTCGAAATGTTTAAAACAAACAATCTATAACATGAAACTCATCAATCTATAACATGAAACCGATCAATCTATAAAATGCAATCCATTAATCCATAAAAGGAACAACAATAAGTCATAATACAATATATCTAAGACAAATCTAAATTATGTTTATCAAAAGCAGTTTTGATCGCTTCAGCAATCTACTATTAACTTCTAACATTTGCTAAATTTTCATATTTCAAAAAAATTAAAGAATTTCATGAAAAATTTAACAATATTATTTTTAGGAAAAAATTAATCCAACCAAGTTGTAGACCGGGCTTAGTTATGTAGCATTGCCAGCATATAATTCATTCGTGCACAACCATGGACGTTTAAGTTGTAAATGAAGTTCCCTTTCAATTACCACGATAAATCCTATAGAGGGGGGTGAATAGGACAAATTATAATTTCTATGCAGATTCAAATTCGATTCAAATTTAATGATCTCACCAGGCGGAAAAGAATCAATCAACCACAAGGCAAAGAGATAGGTAAATCTTAGACAAGATGTGCAAACAATCATATGAGACAGATTTATAGTGGTTCGGTGGCTCTGCACCTACATACACTGTCCAATACTCAACACGAGTAATATTATATTATTTCAATCATGCATTACAATATATCCAATTGAAATAAATAATCAAACAACTAAGATAACACTCAGTTTATCTTAACTAACGAGAATCACTTCTTGCTCACTTAGAGAGTCAACCTAAGCCAGTAGACTTTTAGAGAAACACTCTCCTCACAGATCTACAATCCACAACTCATTCAATTCGAGAATCACTTATCGATCCACCTAGAGAGTCAAACTAAGCCCGTAGTATTTTAGAGAAATAGATTTCTCAAGGATTCCACAATCCTCAACTCAATTCAATTCGAGAATCACTTCTCGATCCACCTAGAGAGTCAAACTAGGCCCGTAGTATTTTAGAGAAATAATTTTCTCAAGGATTCCACAATCCTCGACTCAATTCCACAATCTCAAATATCCAATTTTGATGAATATGAATTCTATCTAAAAGAGTTTGTTTATAGAGACGCTTACATTTAGATGAATTCGATCAAATGGAGAATCCTCAGAGAAGAATTTGCCACAAACAAATAGAGCATTCACAAAAAGATGCAGTAGGTTTGCTCAGGTAAAGTTTTTTCAAATTCCAAATTTCTAGAACTCAAAAGATATTAATCAAAGAATGGGAGTCCAAGAGATAGCTTGATTGGTGTTACCTATTGATGGGTTTAGTCTCTAATATATAAGGCTATTCTCAAACAATAGAAACAGACCTAAAAGAGTCGTTTGAATGGCTTAAGTGCACCAAAATTTACCCAATTTGCGAAGTCAAAACGAGATCCGAGAAATGGGGGGTCCACCGCTCAGTGACAGTTTTCTGTCCGAGGTCCGGTCGGCCCCTCAGAATGGCTGATCGACCGCTGAGGTCGAATCACCAAGAGTTCATTCTGTTGTGTCCAGTCGACCGCTTAGGTCGAATCACTGAGAGTTCATTCTATTTGGTCCGGTCGACCGCTCAGGTTGAATCACTGAGAGTTCATTCTGTTGGGTTCAGTCGACCGCTCAGGTCGAATCACCGAGAGTTCATTCTGTTGGGTCCGGTCGACCACACTTTTTGGCTAGTCGACCGGTCAGCTGAATACTAAGCCAACACGAACAGACTCACAACCAACTCCTAATGAGGCTATGAAAACCTCCAAACAAATATGTTTTAAGTCCAAAAGTCATCTAGGGTCAAGCAGAACCGCAGGCTTTGCACGGTGGACCCATAGATGCATACGAGTGCTAAAGTCACACGAATAAGATAGTTGAACGTCCGCTGAGTGAGAACGTAAGCTAACTTGAGTTCCAAATCTTCATGCTGACTTTAACTGTCTTCTGCTAAAATGCTTCTCTTGAGTTGGTCTTCTTCAGCTTTTGCTGTTCTGTGATTTGTTGATGAAGTCTACTTGATTGTGGACACTTCATTCTTCAAAGATCAGCTACCGATCGAGAACAATAACTAAAGAACTAAAGGTTCTTGGGATTGACAACAAAGACTTTTCAGTAAATAAAAGAAATTTTAGTTTTTTCCAAATTTCGGAATTTTTTACCTTAAAAATCCTGAAATGTGTGCAAAAATCCGGTTTAAATGCATCACAATTGGTAGGTCTGTCGCATTTACAACTCTAAACTCTACTTCTCACAAGAAACAAAAATAGTTTAATTGAAAGAAATTGTTGTTACCTTTAAAATTTAAAAGATTTCCAAATTGCACTTTGATACACCCCATTGGTTGATGTAAGGAGTATTCCCAACAAATATTCAAAGTGGAACAGTTGTTTTTGGCTTAAGATCGGTTGAGGATTGAAAGTTTTGCAAAAAAAAAAAACAGGAATGAATATTGAATTTAGAAGGGTTTACTGTATTCGGGTTGAAATATTTCATTTAGTCAAAACCTTCCTGATTGAAATAACACAGCTTTATACTGTGTTTGGGTCGAAATCATACTATTCATTGACATTTACTGTTCATTTCTCAATTTTTTTGTAAAATAATGCATATTTCAACCTGTATGGTATCTTTCTCGCTGACCCTGCTAAATGGAAATATTTTGTGAAACGAAAGAAATTTAATACCTTGGTCTCACATTCATAGCTATTACATTGACAAGTTTGGCATGATGTACGAAGTATTCTTAACTCCAAGTTCTTTTCCTAGTCTGCTAACAAACTACTATTTTCAAACTGTATCGTGTAGACAGAAAAAGTTGATTTAGAGAATACACTTGTTGACGAGAGCCAAAGACAGTCAAAGGAGCGTGGGACATCCTCTAGATCAAGGCAAGACAAATATAGTGGTATGATGTCACGTCAATGATACTCAGTTTATATTGCAAACAAGGGTTAGTTAGTTAGCGAATATATCTGGTTATGGTTCAAAATGCTTGCATTTTATTGATATTAAAAGTAACCTTTAAGCCAGGTTTTGGTTGAGCTATATTCATTGTTGGCCCATTATTAGAAGTGAGCCTAGAAATTATCTGTTAGATGAAAGTCTAATGAGACGGGTCACAAGCTGATAATAATATATTTGTGAATTTGTAAGGATTCAAATGGATGACATTTCCTTTATCTTTATTAGAAATTTTGAATAATGAGCATGATGTGGCTAAATTTATACCCCCTTTTTAGGTTGATGTCATATTGGACACTTATTTATCCCAAACTCTATGCATTGACCATCTTGAAGTCATTTGATTTAGTCCAATCAGCTCCACTTCTCGATGTTTTTTTTTTAATTGGCTTTTCCCTTGTATTGTGTAGGATTAAACCCATGGTGAGAGCATAATATGTAGTACTGTTACTAAAACATAAAACGTAAGTGTCCATGATTGTTCATCATGGCAACCTCTGAAGGCTTACGTGGTAATGTCTGTATGGATAAATAGGGAAAAAACTTGTATGAAGAAAATACATAAATTTAAGATTTGAGAAATCTAAAAGCAAGAAAACTTTGAATGGAATTAAGAACAGCAATATGGCAAATTTTTTTAATCAATTTACTAATCTTCTTGTTAAATAGACACATGATGCAGATCCACACCAGTTTTTCAATTTTAAAGAGAGGAAAGAAAGGTACACAGTTTGAAGAAAGACATTTATAGCGTGGAAAAAATCAGTTATTTAAAAAGAAATCACTAAAATAAAGGGTGACACTGTTGTACGTGTCAGGATGTGTCGACATGTGTGTCTGTTGTTGACATGTCCTTCACGGCAAAAACCATTAAAGTGCTGTGTCCGACGTGGCAAAAAACTGTAAAGTGCTGTGTCCTTGTCAAATAGCATCTCAATGATGAGGGTTGCTGCAACTTTGTATGTTCGATCAGCTAATATGGTAGCCATTTTGTTTGGTATTGAGTTGGTTGAAGCATTTGTGCTTTGGACCCCCGGGATTCAAGGGTACTTACGAAAATCTGCACCATGCTCAAGTTCAACGCACCTAAAAAAATTGTTTGATGACCGAATATGGAGCAGTCCTCCTGTATAGTTGTTTTTGAATTCCAGGGGATAGATCATATCTTTTTTTTTTATCAGTAAGATAAAATTATATTAAAGGAGGGCTGAGAAGGCCCAAAAGGCTATACAGCAAAAACGCGGAAGGACTACAAAAATAAGCACAAGAACACCCAACACCTCGACCCCCAAACCAAACTTAGGAAATCAAACGATCCCACCGGGCAACAAAATCTTCAAATCTGAAATGATTCAACTCAGAAATAGCCGACGCCCAATGATACATAGAAGCTTTGACGTTCATAATAATTTCCTCAAGGGATGCTTCCTTATCTTCGAAAATTCTTCGGTTTCTCTCCCATATCACCGAACATATAGCAAAAGGGGTGATCCTCCACCATAGCTTGCAACCGCAGGGATAGATCATATCTTTCTTCACCATTGATTTGTTACATCACATAATTCACAAATGGGGAAAGATTTGGGACAAACAATCCAGGCTTCTATGCTGGACCATGGGAATTTTCTAGTTTGTCACATGGCCATCAATCTGGAATGTCCAAATGATGGGCTATAATTGGAATAATCAAGGTCCACAAATGACACTTTTACCGACAATCCTGTCCTTGTAGTTATTTCAACTGCTAGATTGGAAGTTCAGGATCTTGTCCAATTAAAGGCTCTGATTTTGACCATTAGGATCATCTAAGTAGTGTGAAATTTAGTTTGTGGTTAATGCTACAGCTGGCATAGGATTTAAGCAGTTTGGATCAACTACTAAAATGCAGTTATTTGTTGGGTAGCTTGTAGATTTTGGGCCCTTGCTCTGTGTTTCATGAAAGTTCTCAATCAGATAGCAAAGAATCATCCAAAGAGTACAAAAATTTCCTTTGCGGTAAATTCCAGGGCTACCCCACCATTTTTATGGTCTTAATTGATGCCACAGTGCCCCATGTGTGAGATTTAGCAGCAGGTCCAGCAAGAAGCCTGGCTATTGTCCATAAAACCTGTCCTCGAGCAGTAAATGCGGAGGCGGAAAAGCTTTAAACAATTGTGTGGCCTGTGCTGGTCTTCTGTTTTGGCTTTATATTCTTGGTGTTTTATTTTTCTGAAAACCTTGAGGGCATTTTTAATTCCCTTTTAATCAATACATACCTTTATTTTTACTACCTATCAGGAACATACTTTTTTATTTTTACTTGATTAAAGGATTTTTTTTCTATAAATCAGGTTCATTAGATTTTGTATATACTAAAAAGTTGTTGATTTTAACTAATGCATTCAAGATATATTCTTCATCATTTAACTACAAGAGATAAATTATTTGTGTTTTATTGATTCCATTGCTCTTATTTTGATATTTTGATTCTCGTTCTTTTCATTTTTCTTTTTCTCTATTAATTTTTTTCCTGATTCATTTGTGTGCCCTTTTATCCCTTGATTTTGTTTCTATTCCTTTTATAATCTGTTTCTGAAATTTCATTTAGTTTTGCATACGAATATCAAGAATCGACATGTACACTAAATAACTAGAGCACAGAGGGCATTCACTTTTGCATATTAAAAAATTTATAACTGCGCCCACGACGGGACCTTTCATCAAGAAAAGTTATGTTTTTATTTTTCTTTTAGAATTTACCTTGAATTGGTTATTACTATTTCAATTTTTTATAAAACTTTTCAGCACTTTAATGTAATTGCCTGTTAAATTTCCTTTATTCTTTAATTGTCATGAGCTAATTTGAGTTTGATTAATTTGTAGACTAATTGATTGGTTTGCTTCTTTATATTTCTTCACTTAATGCATTGATCTGAAAAAGTGAAATCTCATGTTTATTTTAAATGCTCAACTCTCTTGTGTTTTTCCGATGTTAACTTTTGGCTAGAAAATGGAAATAACAATCCCTTAAAGTAGCGAAGATGCAGGACTGTTAGTTTATATTTGCTATCTGCTCACAGTTTTCTCATCAGTGATATGTTTCATCACGTCTTATTTCTTTGTTGCAATGATTTTTCAGAAGGAAGTGCAAGTGAATCTGATTATGACAATGAAAGACAAGATGCTGCAGAGGAAGAAACTGACGATGATGAAAACACATTCTTTGATACACGGGATTTTCTTTCATCATGTTCTTTTAGAAGTACTGGGTCTGAGTTTCAGAGATCATCATTTGATTCTGATGACGAAGAGCTTTATGCAGTTGATTCTGACGATGGTATTGATCCTTCCATTAAAGCTGTCAGAACTAACTATCCTTATGTTAGACGGCGTAAGCAATTGCCCAACCCAATTGAAAAAGAGAAGGGAGTCAGCCTATGGTCAATGATTAAAGACAACATTGGGAAAGATCTCACAAAAGTTTGTCTTCCTGTTTACTTCAATGAGCCCCTATCTTCTTTACAGAGATGTTTCGAAGATTTGGAATACTCTTTCCTTATCGACCGAGCATATGAATGGGGTAAAAAGGTAAGTTTGTGATAAGAACTTGATGGCCTTTGTCTCCATTTTGGAAAGCTGATGTACTGATTGCAGTAAATTTTTTCATAATATGCTGACGGTCAAATCTATTTACAACATGGTTTATATGGTTTATTCATAATAATGAGCTATGGGGAGTTTTTTTGACATATTCAAAACCGTTGTCATTGTTTCTCTGGTAATTCTGTTGTATTAACCTACAGTCATGAAAGTTCTTATGAAAACTGTTTTATTGCTTGAATAAAGTGGTAGCTAAATCATTTGCATTAGTTGTTCTAGGAAATATTAGTTTGCTAAATCCTTTTATTTTTATTAGGATCTTAGTCAATATATGTCCATAAAAAGTTGTACATCTCCATTGTCCTATTGTTAATGGATAAATGAGTTTTGAATGCACATGAGCTTTAGTTTTTATGTGCATATTTTATGAATTGGTAGATGTACAATAAGTCAATGGGATTTTGAAGATAAACAAAATGCTAGACTAATGGAGAAGTATTGTGGTACCTATATACAAAAACAAAGGAAACGTACAAAGTTGCACGAACTAATGTATGGCCAAACTTATGATCCATACTCTTTTTAAAATATGGGAGACGGTTTTGCATTGGAATACGAGTTAGGCTTCTTGTCAACGAGGTCAACCCATCAAGGTTATTTTCTTGTTAAAACGATTGATGAAGAAGTTTAGAGAAAAGAGGAAGAATCTTCACAAGACTTGTATAGTTAGCCCCATCAGAAGATAGGTTAAGTTGTCTTGTGAAATCAACAACCTTTCGGAGTCTAGCTTTTTGGCGGACAGGGCAGGGGGGAGAGGTGGTCGAAGGAAGGGGAAGGGAGGGGGTTCGACTTTATAATATCATGAATTTAAACATTATGTCATGGAATGTTAGGGGGTTGGGAGGGGAGGGAAGAAGGCGGCTTTTAAAAGATTTATTCGTAAGTGGAAAGTTGATTTGGTAATTCTTTAGGAGATGAAGATGGAGGTAGTGGATGATAGGAAGGTGGAAGCATGGTTCAAAATTTCGTAATGTTTCGTATGTTTCATTTCGTTTCGTAATGTTTCGGTTTGTTTTGCCGAGACAATCCAAAACAATCCAATAAATAAAAAATATGATTTCATGATTTTCGAAATGTTTCGTAATGATTCGGGAATGTTTCGAAAATTTCATTTTTTCACCATTTTTTTATTGTTTCGTTTCGTTTTGGAGTTTGTCTCGGTTTTTCACTTGACCGGGAGTGAGACATTAATTTACTCCGAAACAAAATTTTAAACCTTGGGTGGAAGAGACTTGGGGTAGCTTAGATTGTGAGTGGGTTGCTCTTCTGGCGAAAGGGAATGCGGGAGGTATCTTGATGATTTGGGATCCTTCAAAAGTTCATGTGGAGGATTCCTATGTGGGTGAGTTCTCAGTTTCTGTAGTTAGTATTAATTTAGCCGGTCTACAGAAGTGGGTGTTAATTGGTGTATTTGGGCCTTCTGGAGTTAATCTCAGATCAGACTTTTGTGCTGAGTTGGACAGTATCAAAGGGAAGTGGGTCATACCTTGGTGTCTAGGGGGTGATTTTAACGTCATCAGATTTTCCTATGAGAAGAAAGGTGGCAGTCCGGTTACTGGAAGTATGAAGGAATTTGAAGGTTTGGTGGGGCTGCACTCATTGATAGATCTTCTTTTTATAGGAGGGAACTTTATTTGGTCTAATAACCAAGAGCAGCCTACTTTGACCAGATTGGATAGATTCTTGATTACGGATAGTTGGTCTCGGTTGTGCAAGAACATCTCCCAAGTAATTCTCCCTAAACCAATGTCGGATCATCATCTGATTTTGCTTGGGTGTGGCTGTATTCCGAGAAAACCCTCTCCATTTTGTTTTGAAAATGTGTGGTCACAAGATCCCAATTTCATCAATTTGGTTAAGGAATGGTGGGATAGCTTTCGTTTTGAAGGGAAAGCCGGATTTGTTTTTAGAAGCAAATTAAAGCCGTTGAAAGGTAGAATTATAAAGTGGAACAGAGATGTTTTTGGTAGGGTAGATAAGAAGATGAGTTGTCGGAGGAGGAAGAAGTCGAGAGTCGGATAGTTGAAGGAAGGAGATAGTAATACAAAGTTTTTCCACCAAATCGCCAATGCCAAAAGGAAAACTAATAGCATCACCGGTAGATAAGACAGTGGTGGAGGAAAATGCTATTAGAGATAACATTGTACAATTCTACTCCAGATTGTATTCCGAGCCCACATGTGTTCGGCCGACAGTAGATGGTGTGGATTTTGATTGCCTTAATCAGGAACAGAGGGCAAAGTTAGAGAAGCCTATGGTGGAAGATGAAGTTGTAGCTGCCATTCAAAGTCTCAGTGGTGATAGGGCACCAGGTCCAGATGGTTTCACATTGGCTTTCTATAAGAAATGTTGGAGCATCATCGGTAGAGGCTTCATGCGGGTTGTTGAAGAGTTCAAGGCGGATGCCTACCTTGACAAGTACTCTACATTACTTTTCTGACGCTTATTCCTAAGAAGGAAGGGGCAACTTCTTTAAGGGATTATCGCCCCATTAGCCTTGTTGGCAATTCTTATAAGATTATCTCCAAGGTGTTGGCAACCAGGATGAAGGAAGTGCTGAGGGAGGTATTCTCCCCAGTCCAAGGGGCCTTTGTTCAGGGGCGACAGATCTTGGACGGGCTTTTAATTGCTTATGAATGTATCGACTCCAGAATTAGAGAAGGGAAGAGCGGGGTCCTTTGTAAGATCGATATGGAGAAAGTCTATGACCATGTATGTTGGAATTTCCTAGATCATGTTCTGCTAAGGATGGGCTTTGGGGAGAAGTGGAGGAGGTGGATCAAAGTATGCATATTTTCAACTTCTTGTTCCATCCTTGTTAATGGGTCTCCAGCGGGGTGTTTCAATAGTTCTAGGGCGTTGAGGCAAGGAGATCCCCTATCTCTGTTTCTTTTTGTGGTGGTGACAGAAGCTTTGAGCAGGATGACTACTAAGGCTATAGATGGTGGATTTGTTGAGGGATTCAGGGTGGGTAGCTCGGGTCCTATGATTTCCCACCTCCAGTTCGCCAATGATACAGTTTTCCTTCTAGATGTTTCTCTGGGTTAGATTAGATACCTAAGGTGCATTCTGAGATGCTTTGAGGCTGTGTCGGGTCTTCGAGTCAACCTTTCCAAAAGTGAGATTCTTGGAATAGGCGATGTTCCGGATTTGAGGGGAATGGCTCAATGCTTGGGGTTCAAAATAGGGAGATTTCCTACCAATTATCTCGGTCTTCCTATGGGTGCTAGGTATAAGGATAAAGCTATCTAGGCCCCTGTCTTGGAGCGTTTTGGCAGGCGTCTAGCTAGTTGGAAGAAGAGGTACCTTTCCAAAGGTGAAAATTAGTTGCTGCTTCCGTTCATAAATTCTTTGTATTAAATTTGTTGTCTTGCATCACCCACACTTTGTCTTTGACATACTTGACATTTATTGTTATTGACAAGTGGTTACTGTCCACCAAAGAAAAGACTATTGGTTACTTTTGTTGAATATTACATCTTTATGTTTCTCTTTTATGTAATATCTATACTCAATGTTTAGGTAGCCAATATCTGGTTATGTAACGAACATTTTCCCTTTTTGCTTCGCTGGTAGATTTTTATGGATAATTTGTTGTATCTTTTCTTGCCTATGAATTTTGTAAAGGTAAACCCAAGGAAATCGAGCACGTTCTTTGTTCAAAAATCTTGTTATGAGAATGGTTGTCAAATTTATGAGAAATATGTATTGATTCAGTCAAATCGTTTGTGTAGGGATTCTTGTCACTAATCCTCAAAGCGTGTCAACTTAGCTTAGTTTCTTTTGACTGGGCCAATATTAGAACCTTGGTTCATCCCTGAGAGAATCCAGAGCTGCACTTGCAACTTTGACTAGACCTCTGATTAATGGAGGATATGCTCAAATTTTATTCATGTATTCGAGGAATCCCTTCGAGTTACTGAAAAGCACTACTTTAACGTCAACAGTTTTTAGTTGAAGTGGAAGTTTAGCCTCATCTTTGTTGTCATGGACCATCTTCTTCTCCTTGATCAGGCGGTGGATGGATATACAATAATACAGGGGACCGACCAACTTGAATGGTTGGTGGGACTAGGACAAATCCTTTGTATCTCCCGCTTGTTTACTCCAATTCTTGCACACAATAGCCTCTTCCCTCCACTATAAGATTAATTCCTTGATTCTCTTAATACGATTCTCTGTATAATTTGATGATTATTATTTTCTAGAAGATTAACATGCCTTGCAGAAAAACATGAGTTGACTGACTGAAACTAAAATTCCAGTTGTTTATCATTTGTGAAATGACATAGAGTGGGTAGACGTTGAGAATGACAGTCAATTTTGTGAACTTTTGCTCTTTTTTTTATTTGAATTATTTAGCCCACTACTGTTGTATTACATCATTTGAAAGAGTTATTTGTTGATGCATGGAGTTAGCCGTTTGATATATCATAATCAAGGAAATAAATTTCGGTTTCGAGGTTTATTTCGACCAACCCGGAAATGGAAATATTTCGTGGAAATATTTCGACCAGTGTGGAAATAATACATTTTCGTGGAAATGATGGAAATAATACGGAAATGATGGAAATATTATAGAAATGTTTGTGGAAAGTATGGGAAATGATAAAAACAAGCCTAAAAACACTCATAAACTATCAAACCATAATATGCAACCATATGTAGTGTGGAAATGAATAACCATAACGGTCTATAATGGATTGGTCTTCTATATATATATATATGGAAATGGGTTAAATGATCAAATATGAGATTTGTGGTGCTCAAATGGGACATTTCCTACCTTCGATCGAAATGTTTCTATTGATGTCGAAACATTTCGATTTAAATAATACATATTTACACCGTCAATTAACCGAAATTTACTGTTAACACGAAATATTTCGACATGTATGGAAACATTTCGTGTATGTATTCTTTCCTGTCGGTAACCTAGAAAATGGAAATATTTCGCGAAATATTTCGTTAATTTCGGGAAATTTATTTCCTTGATCATAATACACGTTACAGTTGTCTTATTGTTCTGGATAGACTACAGTACTTTTCTCTTGTAATTTAGGCTAAAGCCAGACTTCCTTTGTCAGGCATCTATAAATAAGTTCAATTTGTTCCGTATGCATTTCTTTACCAACTTGTAATTACCGATTTGATATAATTTGTAGGGCAATAGCCTTATGAGGATTCTTAATATAGCAGCATTTGCTGTATCGGGTTATGCTTCTACTGAAGGAAGGAACTGCAAGCCGTTTAATCCACTTTTGGGGGAGACATATGAGGCCGACTATCCAGACAAAGGCCTTCGTTTTTTCTCAGAGAAGGTTTCCTCTTCAAGCATCATTTCATTTTCTTGTTAAAGCTTATTGATGGTAATATCCATATAATGAAGATTTGTTTTACTTTGAGACAGGTCAGTCATCATCCCACTATTGTTGCATGCCACTGTGAGGGTAGGGGATGGAAATTTTGGGGAGATAGTAATCTAAAAAGCAAATTCTGGGGCCGTTCAATTCAACTCGATCCTGTTGGTGTTCTGACTCTTGAATTTGATGATGGAGAAGTTTTTCAATGGAGCAAGGTGTGAATAAAATGTTTGAAATCACTAAATATATATCTTCTTGAGCTGCCAGCTGAATAGTGGACTCTTTCCATCAGGTCACGACATCCATTTACAACCTTATACTGGGAAAGCTCTACTGCGATCACTATGGTACAATGCGTATACAGGGAAATTGCGAATACTCATGTAAGCTAAAATTCAAAGAGCAGTCGATCATAGATCGAAATCCTCACCAGGTGCCCTATTGTTCTAATCTTGTTATGCAATTTTATTTTTTTCCACACAGTCAGCAGTATTTTGTTTTCTTTTCATTACCTCCAGAGTGTCTTGATTCCTTGGTGCTCTGCTGTATTTATTGCAATAATATTGTAACAGTGTGCCATTTTTTGATTACTTGATAGGTTAGGGTCAAGATTTATGGCAGCAGAGCTTTATAATCCCTGTTTTGTTCTCTTTCATTTTTTATATGGTTTGAAATCATTTCAAATAAGTTAGGTTGAATTTTCTACATCTCTTAAGTTGAGAAGGTGGGTGACAAGCATAGTTGCCTGGATAAGCCAGGAAAAGCATTTCCCACAAGAATTGGCTTTTCCTGGGGAACACATAATGCGAACAGGTGCATTCGATTTCCCAAAAGCTGATAAGCACACAAAGGGAAGGAGGACGTGCATTCAGGTGCTGTGACCTTGTCAGTGTAGATGACCTTAGGCCCCATAAGGGAATGGGGGAGGGGAACAAGTGCAGCCCTTAAGAGTTCTCATTTCTAGGACCCCTTCTCTGATGGAGGAGAGGGGTATTTATAGAACATGATGAGGTAGTTGGGAGTTGGTGGAAGGGTGATGCTGCAATCATGGACACCATCATTCCTACCCTGTTGGTGGTATCATTGTAACAAGGTTCATAGATTGGTAGAATGTGTGATGGCCTTGTCATTGTAGATGACGTTAGCCCAATGTCTTGCATGTCTAGTTGAAAGGACGTTGACTGGTATAAGGCATGGTGTGTAGTATCAGAAATTCCGTTAGTATCACTATGCAAGGTCCTAGAAGGGGGGTGAATAGGACTATTTGAACTTTTTTCCGATTAATTTATTTATAATCCAATCACACACAAGGTAAAGATATGCTTGAAATCAATTCTTATGACTCATTCAACAAGGAGTAAGATAGACAAAAGGAGAAAACAATAAGCACATCCATAAAACACAAGATTTATAATGGTTGGGTGAATCCACACCTACATCCACTCTCAAACCGCTCGCGTCGAGCTACCAATTTTATTCACTCAATCTTCTAGTCACATCAATTAAAATGAATGAAATGGAGTGGAATCCATTTGATCAACAAATAGAATACACCTGAGGTTCAAATGGTCAAGAATCCACTCAACCAAGCACATCCACCTGGCACTAGGGAATCCATCCAAGTACATCCAAGAAGAGAATCCACTCAACTTGGCTTGAAATATAGAAAGATATTCAATGAAGAACAAGTATGCCTCAATAGGGCTGATATACAATAAGAACTAGCTTCTCTTTAAGAGATACCAATGGATACAGGTGATAAAGCTCTTTAGGATGCTTTTCTCCAAGATCTTTTCAGCTGTACCATAAATGCACTCCTCTAGAAGATACATGATAGGGCTTAAGGACAAGAGAAGGTGATGTTGAAGTATATGAAAGTTATGGTATTAGTGTTGGTATAGGGTTAGGACCTTTAGTCCCACATCGGACAAGTTTGTTATTTCTTTCTTAGTCCCTTCCTATATAAAGGGACTCAAGTCATGTAATCTAGAATCCTAATCTAATAGAATTATTTTACAACATGGTATCAGAGCATATGATCTTGTGAAGGAAACCCTAGTCCATTTTCCTTCTTTGTTTCTTCGTATCTTGTTGTCTCTTCTCTCCAAAGTTTGCCACTTTGAAACTCCTTTATTTCCAGCCTCTAGTTAGCTAGGGTTTTGATCAAACCATAGCATTTTGATCAAAACCCTAGCCACCAAGGTTAGGGGATTGTAGTGTCATGAATAGTATTGTGAACAATGTTGTTATTGTGTTGCTGGCCCTTTGTTTTTTATGGTGATTTACTAATGTTTGGTGCTCCGTGAATTGTTTAAAGGTGTTTTTGTTTCCATTTTAGTGTGTTGCAACCCTATTTTTTGAGGTTTTTGTAGTGTTGCACCTTGGTTTGTGTTTTGGTGCTGATACACACGTGTTTTTGGTCTCTAGGGCTGCTGCACCCCTTGGTTGTGTGTTTAGGTGTTGCCACACCCCAGGTTTTGGAGCTTAGGTGTTGTGCCTCCCCCTAGTTTTGGAGTTTAGGTGCTGCTACACCCTAGGTTTTGGTGTTTAGGTGCTACCGCACCCCAAGTTTTGAAATTTTGGTGCAGCAGCACCCCTGGTTTTGGTGTTTATATGCTTCTGCACTCCTGTGTCTAGTGTTTAGGTGTTGTCTCACCCCAAGTTTTGGAGTATAGGTGCTGCGCACCCTAGGTTTTAATGTTTAGGTGCTGCCGCACCCCTTGGATTTGTTGTTGCTTGTTGGTGCTGCACCCCCCAAGTGGACCGTCCACAATGTGTTTGATATGGTGGTTGTGTGAAGGTTTTACTGCTTGGGCTTTGCTATTGCAGGTTTGTTGTTGTGTGGTGTTACTGTTTGGGCTTTGCTTCTATAGATTTGGTGCCAAGGTTGTGTTGCTGGAGCTTTTACAAGTGGATTGTTAGAATTAGTAATCCTTTTTACTATTTTTTTCATGTATATATGCAGCAAGGAGGTATCTCTAATATTTGTACTTATACAAGGGCTAATTTGTAATTGGCCCCTAACTTGTTTAATATAAAAAGTGGGTCATATGGGATTTACCATATACGACTCCACCCTTCATTCTTCTCTTCTCTTTCCTTCTTCTACTAAACCCTAAAATCTAACATGGTATCAGAGCAGGTTTGAAGCTCCATTTTTCTTTCTCTTTCTTCAATCTTCTCTCTCTTTCATCTCCTTCACTAACCGCAAGCTTCAGAAATCGCGAGAGTGCTGCTGCGACTTCCAGAAATCGAAAAGGTGCTGCCCTAGTGCTCTTGCAAGTGAAAGAGCTGAGGACATCTCTGTTTACAGACCCATAAGTTTAGTGGGCAGCGCCTACAAAATCATAGCCAAGGTTCTCGCCTTGCGACTCGGAGAGGTTATGGCCACTGTTATATCGCCTAATCAAGGGGCATTTGTGAGAGGGCGACAGATTCTCGACGGAGTCCTTATAGCTAATAAATGCATCGATTTGAGAACGAAATCGAGACTCTCGGGGTTAGTTTGCAAAATCGACATGGAAAAGGCATATGATCATGTCAACTGGGGTTTTCTTGATTACGTTCTTGGAAGAATGGGGTTTGGGTCTAGATGGAGAAGGTGGATTTGGAGGTGCATATCATCCGCTTCCTTTTCTATCTTAGTCAATGGGTCTCCAGTGGGATACTTTAGGAGCTCGAGAGGGTTACGCCAAGGAAACCCTCTCTCCCCTTTCTTGTTCACAGTAGTGGTGGAGGCTCTCAGCAGATTATTATCTAAAGCCGTGTTCTTAGGAGAGATGGAGGGGTTTGTTGTTGCTCCAGGGGTTCCCACCATATCCCACCTCCAGTTCGCAGATGACATTCTCATTTTCCTTGCTCCAGAGAGCTCTCAAGTTAGATTCCTCAAAGGTACCCTCGCTTGTTTCGAGGCGGTTTCGGGACTCCGAGTGAACCTCAACAAAAGCAAAATGTTTGGTGTTGGAGAGGTCGAAGATTTGGAAGGACTGGCGAATATTCTGAAATGCCGGATCGAAAATTTCCCGACCACTTACCTTGGCCTCCCCTTGGGGGCAGCATACAGATCCAAGGAGCTTTGGAGACCGGTAGTTGAAAGCTTTGGAAAAAGACTAGCTACTTGGAAAGCTAGGTATCTATCGAAAGGGGGAAGATTGGTTTTGATAAAGAGTTCTCTCTCAAGCTTGCCAATTCACTATATGTCCTTGTTCCTGATTTCGAATAGCATTCTCTCCAACCTGGAAAAGATAATGAGGGATTTCTTGTGGGACGAAAATTCAGAGAATCACAAGATCCATTTGGTGAGGTGGGAGAGGGTCTGCCAAGCCAAAGACATAGGAGGATTAGGCATTATTCATCTCAGATCCATGAACTTGGCTTTATTGGGCAAGTGGTTATGGAGATTTGCGGAGGAGATGACGAGCCTTTGGAGGATCGCTATGGCGGGCAAATATGGGGTAGACTCCTTTGGTTGGAAAAGTCTTGAGGTGAGAAGCTCGTATGGTTGTAGTCTGTGGAGAGGGATTTTGAAGGCTTCGAAGGAGTTCGACAAAGGCGTATGGTTTGAGGTTTGGATGAGGGAAAGAATTAGTTTCTGGGAGGACATATGGTGCGGAGATAAACCCCTTTGGGAAGACTATCCGGAGTTGTTCTCCATTTCGGATAGGAAAAGGGGGTCTATTCTTGATTGCTTCCAGATAGAAGGAGAGGGTGGTGGGTGGAATTTGGGCTTCAGAAGAAACCTTAACGATTGGGAGATTGACCCTCTCTCCAGATTGATAGCCAGATTACAAGATATTCATCTTAGACCGCAGGTGAGGGATAAAAGAGTTTGGATCTGGTCTAAAGGGGGAGCTTTCAAGGTGAAATCCTTCTACACGGAGATGAGAAGACAAGTAGGGGTCTCTTTCCCAATCTCCCTGGTATGGAGAACTAAGATTCCTTCTAAAGTTGCTTTCTTCGCCTAGGAAGCGTCTCTGGACAAGATCCTTACCATCGACCACTTGATGGTTAGAGGTTTTACTATGGTATAGTATTGTTGGATGTGCAGAGCTAACGGGGAATCAGTGGATCATCTTCTCTTACATTGCGAGGTGGCTGCTAAGATTTGAAATGCATTCTTACAAGAGTTCGGGGTAAGGTGGGCTATGCTGGAATCGATCATGGGTCTCCTTCTCTGTTGGAAATCCAATGCTTTTTCCGGAAGAGGGAAAGAGCCGTGGAGAATGACCCCTTTTGCAATTATATGGGGAATCTGGAAGGAAAGGAACCAGCGGGTTTTTGAAGGTAAACAAGTGGATTTGATGTCGATCATTCTTAACATCAAGGGGCTGATGTTCATGTGGTCGAAAAGGTTAGAAGAGTACAGGGGCTTGTTTTTTGAAGACTTCGTCTTCCGATGGGGGCACTTATGTACTAAGGAAGGAAGTGGTTAGAGTCTTGTTTTCCTATTGTTTTTTTGGGGTGTTGTGGAGGTCACCTTGACCTTCTTCCCTTGGTTGTTTGTATCTTTGGCTTCGGCCCCTTCTATATATTTTTTACTTATCAAAAAAAAAAAAGAAACCCTAGGGGTGGACCCCTGCTGTTACTGCACCTCATATATGCTATAAGGGTGCTGCCGACAGACCTAAACACTCTCAAGGAAAGTCAAAACTGCTGTTGCTCATCCTAGATGCCCTAGGGTGGTGCATAGTTTGCTGCTACATGCCCTGGATGCACTAGGACAATCTTTTCTGGTGGTATTGGTATGATCAGAGGCTCCATGAAGACCTATGGATACAGTTGTTGGTTTGTTGTGCTCAAGTGGACCTAGGTTTCTTCTCTTCAAAGTGTTTCCGTATGCCGTAGATGGTTTCTTCTCTTCAAAGTGTTTCCATATGCCATAGAAGCATGAAGAAAGCTTCGTGACAAGCTTGGCCAATTGTAAATGAGCATTGAAGGTAACTTTTTCTGGTTCCTTTGATGATTTATGGTCCTTTTGTGGCTGTTGGGGGCTTGGAATCATTGTTTTGGGTGTTCGTGACTTTTAGTTTTGTGCATTGCTGCTAGTTTTGTGATTCTTGTTAGATTCTATGTACACCCACGTGGGGGTGTTCTTAATGGGCTGCGTTCCACTACCCCACGTGGGGTTTATTCTCTATTGTTTATGGGTTAAGTGATGGACCCACCCACTTAACCCACAATCTCTTTATTTCATGTTAGTGGGTTAAGTGGTGGGCCCCCACTTGACCCACACAATTTCTCCTTTACTTGTAGAAGGGGTTTCCCCTACTTATAAATATTACTTATGGGAGATTGAATATTCACTCTAATCTCCCCATTCTCTCTCAAATCCTAATCTCTTCTTCTTTCTCTAACCTCCATTCTCTCTCTCTCTCAATCTTTAGCATATTGGTGACAACCTCAAACAACAACATGGTATCAGAGCATGGTTACTCTAGGGCCTAAATCATTGTCCCCTAGAGTTCCCACGAAGATCTTATATGTGGGCATCCGAAGTCCAAGCAAGTTTTGAGCAAATCGCAGAGGTCTTCCTGCGAAGTTCTTGGGTATTTTCTAAAGCAAAGGAACCATAGATCTATCATTCCTGGTGTATTGCCTGCTATCAGTCATCAGAGATCCACTCTATCCCTGTTCTTCAGGATTTTTTATAAGTTTTTTCGGAGAACACGTATATCGAGGTTTTTGGGTTTTGATTTTCCTCGAGATTCATGTCATTTTTGGGCTCTCTACCCAAACCGCCCCTCTCATAGGGCTAGTAAGGTTTGACAGAAACTTATTTCAGAATTTTTGGATCATCGGATCTCCGGTTCCAAAAATCAGATCCCCGGCTTAGATTTTGGGTTTTTTATTTTTTTTTCTTGAGATTCGTGCAATACTTGGGCTCTCTACCCTAGCCGCACCTCCCTGTGGATTATTTTGGGATCTACAGAGCTTGGTTTGGGATTTTTCTGACTATCGAATCTCCGGTTTGAAAAATAGCCAGGGTTTTTGGCCCAGATCCGATTTTTGCCTTTTTGGGTTTTCTTCTTTTTTGGAAACCAAGGTTCCCAGGGCACTTCTACCCTAGCCGCACCTCCCAAAGTTCTCCTAGGAACCCTCTGAACCTTGGTTTAGGTTCTGCAGACCTTCTGTTCGTCAGTTGGTTATTTTCAGGCCTTCCACTGCGATGAGTTCATCAGAGGTTTCATCAGTTGAGGATAGCACTCCGTCTCATGGTTCTCATGGAGACCACAACCCCCAATTATGCATCACTACGGTCAAGTTTGATGGGACCAACTATCTTGAGTAGAAGACATCTGCACTCATGTACATCGGGGACATAGCTACAATGAGTACCTCACAGGAAAGATAGTCCAGTCTGCCGCCACAGACAAATCTCACCGGAAATGGGTTATGGAGAACCTTATAGTGACGTCTTGACTTCTCCATTTGATGCAACCCCAGATCAGCAGGGGGTTCATGTTCCTTCCTACAATGAAGGAAATCTCGGATTCTGTTACCGAAACCTATTCACAGGTTGGCAACTTTGCGAAGCTCTATGAGTTAGAGCAAGAGATTGCTTGTCTCCGACAGGGGGAGCTCAAGCTTGGTACCTATTATGCTTCTCTCCGAAGCAAATGGGAAGAGATAGATCATTATCAGGACTACACTTCGGTTTGTGCTGTGGATGTGAAGTCTTTCGGTGCTATGGTTCAGTAGTCCCGGATATTCCAGTTCCTTTCCGGCCTTCATCCTAGCTTTGAGGCTGCCTGTGTTCAGATACTTGGCAGATCTCCTCCCCCTACTTCATTAGCACAGGTCTATGCCTACATTCAGGGAGAGGATAGTCGTCGCAGTGCCATGCAGCTACGCAGTGGTAGTGACACTTAAGATCGATCTACCCTTTCCTCTGTGTCTCAGAAGGGTCAGAAATCCTCCCAAAAGAAGACAGGTGATGACAAGCGACGTCCCAAGTGCGATCACTACAGCCATCTAGGCCATGTGAAGGACACTTGTTGGGAGCTACATGGGCATCCACTAGGTCTGGGCCCAAATCCACGTCAGCAATCTTCAGCGAGACAGGGACCTCCTGCAACACTTTTTGTGGCTCAGGACACTGCACCCTCAGCACCTCTTACCACTCGGGATATGGACTCTTTTTTTCCCAGTGATCTTGAGTGACTTCGTCGTATGATGGCCCAGCTCAATGGGCAAGCCTCCACTTCTACCTCCACCTATGCCTAGACAGGTATTGGATATGCTTTCTCTGTATCCACTGTTCCTTCTAGTCCCTCCTAGATCATCGATTCAGGGGCCTCAGATCATATGACTGGTATGTCTTCAATTTTCTCCAGTTATTCTATTTGTTATGGTCTTGACAAGGTTAGGATAGCTGATGGCACCCTTTCCTCTATTTTCAGGAAGGGCAATGTTCATGCCTCTTCAGCACTAACCTTGTCCTCGGTACTGTATGTTCCTCAGTTTACAACTAATCTTTTATCTGTCAGTAGCCTTACCAAGAATCTTAATTGCAATGTTACATTTTTTCCTTCTCACTATGTGTTTCAGGATCTGGAGTCAAGGCGGACGATTGGCAGTGGACATGAGGAAGGTGGCTTGTACCTCCTGGATCGCTCAGTTTCTTCTTCAGCGCATCAGTTCAGCATCAGTAGCAGTAGTCGAGTCAATAAAGACCAGTTATTGCTTTGTCATAAACGGCTTGGTCATGTACCCGTGTCAGTTTTAAAGTGTGTCTTTCCTGCTTTCTCTTCTCTTTGCGATGTTCCATTCCACTGTGAAACTTGTGAACTCACAAAGCATTGTCACACTTTTTTTCCTCTTAGTGAAAATAAAAGTAATATTCCTTTCAATATTTTGCATTCTGATGTGTGGGGTCCTGCCCCAGTGATTGTCTTTATTTGGATTCTGATATTTTGTTATATTTGTTGATGATTTCAGTGGCTCTACCTGGGTTTATCTTATGAAGTCGAAAGATGAGGTTTCTTCCATTTTTCAAACCTTCCACAAGATGGTCACCACTCAGTCTAGTACCCCTCTCAAAATTCTCCGGTTTGATAATGGGGGTGAGTATCTAGATGGGAGCCTTAGAGATTACTTTCCCTCCCATGGCATTGTACATCAAACTTCTTGTCCTTCGACTCCCCAACAAAATGGGAAAGCTGAAAAACAAAACCGTAAGCTGAAAGACAAAACCGTCACCTTCTTGAGGTTGAGCGTGCCCTTCGTCTTGGGATGCAGGTTCCAAAACATTTTTGGTCTGAATCCATCCTTTTGGCTGCGTATCTTATCAATCGCATGCCCTCTCGCATTCTTGGCTTTCAGACCCCTTTATCTGTCCTGCTTCCTAATAGTCCAGCCTTCATTGTTCCTCCTAAAGTCTTTGGGTGTGTTTGCTATGTGCATGTTCATCGTCACTCTCGTGACAAACTTGATGCACGGACCTTGAGATGTATTTTCATGGGGTACCCTTTACTCAGAAGGGATACAGATGCTATCATCCGGGTTCGCGTCGACGTTTCACATCTCTGGACGTCACCTTTGCTGAGCACGTTCCGTTCTTTGGCAGTAGGGTCTCTCTTCAAGGGGAGTGTGATATTGTGGACGAGAGCCCTGTCCCCATGCCGGTTCTTGTACCCATCTCTACTCCTGTGCCTATGGTCGAATCTGTGTCCACTATTGACAAGGACACTTCTACTACTACAGCGGCGGATGTGCGAATTTATGTCAAATCGAGGAAGAAAAGACAAGTCACTGATTTTGTGCCTGCCAGTCTACCCTCGGATCCAAATCCAGGTATTGTTTCTACCCCTGCTTTAGTTCATGAGTCCTCAGAGACTCCTACTCCAGAGGAGGATCTACCCATTACACTTCGTAAGGGTGTGCGCACTTGCACCGAGCACCCTAGCTCTCACTTCGTTTCTTACCAGTCATTGTCTCCATCTTATCAGACATTTGTTAGCACTGTTTCATCTGTTTCCTTGCCATCTATCATTGCAGATGCACTTAGTCACCCAAAGTGGAAAGGGGCTATGATAGACGAAATTCAGGCTCTTGAAAAAATAAGACATGGGATCTTGTTTCTTTACCCAGGGGAAGAAACTAGTGGGGTGCAAGTGGGTGTTCACTGTTAAGCACAAGGCAGATGGTTCCATTGATAGGTATAAAGCTCGGCTAGTTGCCAAGGGGTTCACCCAAACCTATGGAATAATAGATTACTAGGAGACATTTGCACCTATAGCCAAGATGAACTCAATCAGGGTTCTACTGTCTTTGGTTGCAAACAGGTCATGGCTTTTACATCAGCTGGATGTAAAGTACGCTTTTCTACATGGGGCCCTAACAGAGGAAGTTTACATGAAAGTGCCACCAGGGTTGAAGCTTGCTGGAAGTGAAGATAGGGTGTGCAGACTGAAGAAAGCTTTATATGGGTTCAAGCAATCTCCTCGAGCTTGGTTTGAATGGTTCAGTAGTGCAGTGAGAAAGGTAGGCTACACACAGAGTCAGGCATATCACACTTTGTTCATGAAGCATCTACAGACCAGTACTACTGCATTGATTGTATATGTGGATGACAAAGTCATTACGGGGAGTGACCCGACAGAGATCACAAGGCTCAAGGCCTTCTTGTCGTCTGAGTTTGAGACGAAAGATTTAAGATCATTGAAATACTTTCTAGGGATTGAGGTTGCCAGGTCATCGAGAGGCATCTTCATTTCACAGAGAAAGTATATCCTAGAGTTACTGAGCGAGACTGGGTATTTGGGTTCGCGACTAGCAGATACTCCTATTGATCAGAACCATCAGCTAAATTTCGAGGACTGTACACTTTAAGGTGATCCTGCCTTATTTCAGCGATTGGTTGGCAGATTGATATATCTAGCCCATACACGGCCTGACATTGCTTATGCAGTAAGCCGATTCATGCATTTACCTCGGTCACCACATCTTGAGGCTGCACACAGAGTTCTTCGGTATCTCAAGGGGTCATCAGGTCGAGGCATATTGTTTGGAGTTCATGGCCACCTTAGGGTGGAAGCATACAGTGATGCAGATTGGGCAGATGCAGTAACCGATAGACGGTCTACATCAGGTTATTGTACCTTTGTTGGAGGCAACTTGGTGTCTTGGAGAAGCAAGAAACAACCAGTTATTGCTCGATCCAGTACAGAGGCAGAGTTCCGCTCCATGGCACATGGAGTGTGTGAGCTCTTGTGGTTGAAGATCATGTTAGCAGAACTGGGAGTCAAGGTTACAGACCCAATGAGCCTTTATTGCGACAACAAAGCGGCCATTAGCATTGCTCACAACCCAGTTTAGCATGACAGGACTAAGCACATCGAGGTTGATCGGCACTTCATCAAGGAGAAGCTTCAGCAGGGATTGATTTGTACACCCTATGTAAGGACTCAGGAGCAAGTTGCCGATATACTTACTAAGGGAGTCAACAAGTCAATCCTGAATACATTGATAGCTAAGCTGGGCATGATGGATATCTTCGCACCAGCTTGAGGGGGAGTGTTGGATTCTATGTACATCCACATGGGGGTGTTCTTAGTGGGCTGCGTTCCACTACCCCCACGTTGGGTTTATTCTCTATTGTTTATGGGTTAAGTGATGGACCCACCCACTTGACCCACACGATTTCTCCTTTATTTGTAGAAGGGGTGTCCCCTATTTATAAATATTACTAATGGGGGATTGAATATTCACTTCAATCTCCCCATTCTCTCTCAAACCTTAATCTCTTCTTCTCTCCCTAACCTCCATTCTCTCTCTCTCAATCTTTAGCATATTAGTGACAACCTCAAACAACAACAATTCTTGGGTGCTTTTAGTTTGTAAGTTGCTTCAAATTTGTGAATAGTAGTTGTCTACAATGTCTGAGGGTGAGGGCACAGATGCCACATCTAGTCCTACTGTGGTTAGTAGTGGGCCACTCAATAGTGTCATGAGTGAGAACCCAAGTCTTCAAATAACCACAGTAAAGCTGGATGGCACTAACTACTTGGAATGGGCACAATCCGCGAGATTGTTTATCAGTGGGAAAGGAAAAATAGGACACATAACTGGAAAAGTTAAGCCACCGAGTTCGACTGACCCTGGTTATGATCATTGGGATGCGGAAAACTCCACGGTTATGTCTTGGCTACTCCACTCGATGCAACCCCACATCAGTCGTGGATTTCTCTTCTTCAAGAGTGCCCAACAAATATGGGATTCCATCTCCCAGACTTACAAGTCAAAAATGTGTCAAGAGTCTACCAGTTAGAGTAGAATCTCGCTCATCTAAAGCAAGGAGAGAAGAAGCTAGCTGATTACTTTGGTTCCCTCTGTGCCATGTGGGAGGAATTAGATCACTATCAACTCTTGGAATGGCATTGTGTTGAAGATAGGGAACAACACAGGAAACAAGTTGAAAATAGGTGCATCTTCCAATTCCTAGCTGGGTTGAACTCAGAGTTCGAGCTGCCCAGAGTGCAACTCCTCAGCAGAGATAAGCTTCCACCTTTGAATGTAGTTTACTCCTACATTCAGAGTGAAGAGAGTTGCCGAGGTATTATGGACCAGCAGCCTCTTCTTGGCAATGATAAATCAGCCATGGCTGTCCATAAACCAAAAGGTGGACAACAATCTAGCAGTGCAAAGTCTGGACGATACTGTTTAGGCCTTGAAAACAAAGACAGGCCTAAATGCGACTACTGTGGGAAGTTTGGACTACGAAAGAATTGTTGGGATCTTGGAGGCGGTACAGAAGATAAAGCTCGGCCAACATGTGATCATTGTGGTAAAATGGGACATCTGAAGTAGAGTTAGTTGGTCGTCCAACCACATTTCCTCAGAAAGGAAAGTCTTCATCCGCCCATCATGCTTCTAGTCTTGACTCCTTCACTTCAAGGGGAGATGGTTCTACGCTACCTAGGTCTCAATCCTCTACCTCAAAAGAAATGGTGTATATTCCAATGGAGGATCTAGATCGCCTACGGCACCTCATGACACAGCTAGAAGGTTCCACGGCCACCTCCTCATTTGCACACTCAGGTACCTTTACTTCTGCCAACCATGTGTCTACATCCACATCTCATCCCTGGATCATTGATTCAGGAGCCTCTGACAACATGACAGGTATGTCTTCCTTTTTTCAGTCCTATTGTCTTTGTTCGGGAAAAGATAAAGTTCGACTGGTCGATGGTTCCCTATCCTCTATTGCGGGAAAAGGAACAGTCGCAGTTTCATCCCAACTTTCTATTTCTGATGTCCTCCATGTTCCTAATCTTACTACCAACTTGATATCAGTTAATAGTATTACGAAAGCATTGAATTGTAGTATCACATTTTTCCTTCTCATTGTGTGCTTCAGGACTTGGCAACGATGAAGATGATTGGTAGTGGTCGTGAAGTGGATGGCTTGCACCTTCTTCATCCCTCACCTGGACAACACCTACCTCAAGCTTATGCATCTCGGAGTAATGGCAGTAGCATCAATAAAGATTGGATAATGCGTTGGCATATCCGATTAGGTCACATCTCTTTTCAGTATTTGACGTCATTGTTTAAGTCTCAAACAGTGTCTGAATTTCTTTGTGAAGTGTGTCAATTAGCAAAACATTGTCGTTCATCATTTCCTTCAAATATCAATGAAAATAGTTCTTCTCCTTTTTCTATTTTCCACTCTGATGTTTGGGGGCCTTCATCCATTTCTTCTTTACTGGGTTATCGGTACTTTGTGACGTTTGTGGATGATTGCACAAGATGCACGTGGGTGTATTTGATGAAACATAAAGATGAAGTCTACTCGCTATTCAAGAATTTCTGTATGATGGTTCAGACCCAATTTGACAAGAAAATCAAGGTTCTTCGATCTGACAATGGTGGGGAATACTCTTATGAAGGGTTGAAAGTTTTTTGTGAAGAACATGGGATTGAACAACGAACAACCTGCGTGCGGACTCCTCAACAGAATGGAAATGCTGAAAGAAAGAATCGTCACTTGTCAGAAGTTGCCCGTGCCTTGCTGATATGGATGAATGTTCCTCAGATTTTTTGGTCTGAAGCTATTCTCGCTGCGTGCTACCTTATCAATCGTACCCGTTCAAGTGTTCTGGGACTCAAAACTCCTTTTGAGACCCTCTGTCCCGATCGTCCCTTGTTTCCTATCTCTCTCAAAACCTTTGGGTGCCCTTGTTTTGTTCATGTCCTGGGTCCAGAACGAGACAAACTGGATCCTAAAGCCTTGAAATGTGTCTTCCTTGGGTACTCTAGTTCTCAGAAAGGGTACAAGTGTTATCACCCTCCTTCCCGTCGATTTGTCTCTATGGATGTCTCCTTTGAGCATCAACCTTATTACTCTAGACCTGTCTCGGTTCAGGGGGGGTGGTGTCCACCTGATACTCTTGTCACCCCTATGTCATCACAGTCCTCCACATCTCTTCCATTACCTGTCCTACTTGACACTACACCGCCTTCGGATGTAGTGCCTCCAGATCAGCTTCCTCTAAGCATTGCTCCACCTATTGCTGAGGATCTGAAGGTCTATTCGCGTTGAACGAGACCTACTACCACTGATCTGCCCTACCGCATCTCTTTGGAACCGAGCCAGTCCTCAAGTATTTCTCCTCCCACAGTCATTCATGATCTTGATCTTCCTATTACTATTCGTAAAAGTAAGCATACTTGTACTTCACATCCTATTTTCCAATTCGTTTTATATCAGTCATTATCTCCATCTCATCGATCATTTGTAGTATCCTTGTCATATGTGCATGTTCCTTCTAGTGTTTCCCATGCATTATCTCATCCCAATTGGCGTGAGGCTATGGAGGAGGAAATGCGAGCCCTAAAACAAAATGACACGAGGGAGCTAGTCCAACTTCCTCACTGTAAGAAATTTGTGGGCTGTCGATGGGTCTTCACTGTTAAATACAAAGTTGATGGCACAGTCGAAAGGTATAAGTCCCGGTTGGTTGCAAAGGGCTATGCTCAGACATATGGTATTGATTATCAGGAGACCTTTGCCCTAGTGGCAAAAATGAATTCCATCATAGTACTGTTATCTCTAGCAGCTAATAAGTCTGGGCCCCTTCATCAGTTGGATGTTAAGAACACATTTTTGCACGGCCACCTCCATGAAGAAGTCTATATGGATCCTCCACCGGGTTTTCGACTTCCCAATGCGGATGGGTAGGTCCGTCGGCTTCACAAATCGTTGTATGGACTCAAACAGTCCCCGCGAGCGTGGTTCGAACGCTTTAGCAATGCTATGCGTGAGGTTGGATATAAGCAAAGTCAAGCCGACCACACACTTTTTGTCAAACATTTATCTTCTGGCACTACTGCTCTCATCATATATGTGGATGTTATTGTTGTCACCGGTAATGATCCGAGGGAAATTCACACTCAAAAACTTTCTTGGAAAGAAATTTGAGGTAAAAAACCTTGGCCCCCTAAAATATTTCCTTGAAATTGAGGTTGCACGTTCTCGGGAAGGTATATTTATCTCTCAGCAGAAGTATGTTCTTGATTTACTTCAAACGACAAGCAAGCTCGGCACCAAACTCGCTGACACACCCATTGAACCGAATCACAAGTTGAGTGATTGTGATGGGAGCATTTGGCTTCAGCGGCTGGTGGGAAAGTTGATTTATCTTTCCAATACTCGACCGGATATTGCTCATGGGGTTAGTGTGGTCGGTCAGTTCATGCATGCCCGTCAGACTGCCCATCTTGAAGCCACTTTGCGAATTTTCCGGTACTTGAAGGGTTGTCCTGGAAAGGGCTTGTTATTTGCCAAACATAATCATTCGCAAGTAGAGGCATGAATCCATGCGGATTGTGTTGGATCCGTTTCTGACAGAAGATCAACCTCTGGGTACTGTAATAAAGTATTTGGCAATTTGGTTACCTGGCGAAGCAAGAAGCAACTGTAGCGCGCTCCAATGCTGAAGCTGAGTTTTGCTCCATGGCCCATGGTCTTTGTGAGTTACTATGGTTACGGTTACTTCTTCAAGAGCTGCAGTGTCACGTCACGAAGCCTCTGACTCTCTATTGTGACAACAAAGCTGCGATCAATATCGCCCACAATTCTGTCCAACATGATCGCACCAAGCATATTGAAGTTGATCGTCACTTCATCCGCGAGAAACTAGTGACTGGTGACATATGTACACCTTTCCTCCCTACGAATCAGTAGGTCGCCGATGTCTTGACAAAAGCCGTTGGCAAATCCCGATTCGACATTCTTGTTGGCAAGCTAGGCACGCGTGATATCTATGCACCAGCTTGAGGGGGAGTGTTAGAATTAGTAATCCTTTTTATTATTTTTTCATGTAAATATATGCAGCAGGGATGTATCTCTAATATTTGTACTTATACAAGGGCTAATTTGTAATTAGCCCCTAACTTGTTAAATATAAAAAGTGGGTCATATGGGATTTACCATATACGACTCTACCCTTCTTCTCTTCTCTTTCCTTCTTCGACCAAACCCTAAAATCTAACAAGGATGTCATGGAGTTCTTTTGGCAAACTCATGGGAATTATCCCCATGAGATTGAGGGGGAGTATTGAAGTATATGAAAGTTTTAGTATTAGTGTTAATATAGGGTTAGGACCTTTAGTCCCACATCAGACAAGTTTGTTATTTCTTTTTTAGTCCCCTCCTATATAAAGGGACTCAAGTCATGTAATCTAGAATCCTAATCTAATAGGATTGCTTTACAACGGGTGAGAAAGATGTCTTCACGCTTACACAAACAAGATATAAATCATGTTAGACGCATTAAGGGCAACGACCAGAGAATTATAATAAAAAATGAAGAAATTAAGGAAAGGTAGAATTTATATTCATAAATTATTAAATGAAGATAACATAATAGACATAGGACTAGATGGAAATATTAAGGAGAATATTAAACATAATTACTCTCGTAGAATTCGGGTATCAGCATGGTTTAAAATTTCGGAATATTTCATAATGTTTCGTATGTTTCGTTTCGTAACAAAACCGAAACGAAATGTTTCATATGTTTCGTAATGTTTCGGAATATTTCGTAATGTTTCGGTTTGTTTCGCCGAGACAAAGCGAGATAATCCGATACAATCCAAAAAAATAATAAAAATAAAAATATGATTACATGATTTCGGAAATATTTTGAAATGTTTATGAATGTTTCGGGAATGTTTCGTAATATTTCGGAATGTTTCATAATGTTTCGTAATATTTCGTAATGTTTCGGATGTTTCATTTTTTCACTATTTTTTCAATGTTTCGTTTCGTTTCGTAGTTTGTCTCGATTTTTCACTTGACCGAAACATTCCCGCGAAACGAAATTTTAAACCTTGGGTATCAGAGGTGGAAGCAACTTTAGCTAAGATGAAGACATAGGGCCTTAGGACTAGAGAGTATCCCGATAGAGGTGTGGATATGCATGGGAGGAATTGGATTGCTTTGGCTTACTAATAATATGTTGAGGACAAGAAAAATGCCATGTGAATTGAGAAGTACTGTAGTGCCTATATACATGAACAAATGAGACGTACAGAGTTGCACAAACTACCGTGGCATCAAACTTATGAACCACACTATGAAACTATGAGAAAGAGTGATGGAGCAAAGTTAAGGGAAAAGACAAGGATATTTGAAAACCAATATGGATTTGTGTTCCATTGGGACATTGTATGCCTTGGCGATGATTGTTAGTTAAGGGCCCTAGGTCTCTTTGTTGTTTGGGGTGCGGGGGGAGGTCAGCTCGACCTCTCTTGCTGCCCCTTGGGTTGCGTTTTTGCTTTCAATAAAATTTTTATACTTGTCAAAAAAAAAAAAAAATATGGATTTATGCCAAGAAGGTCGACACTCGAGGCAATCTTCTTAAGACGAATGATGGAAAAGTAGCAAAAATAGGAAGAATCCCCACATTGTCCTTATTGACTTTGAAAAATCATATGATAGTCCCTAGAGAATTATTTAGTGAGTATTGGGAAAGAAGGGTGCCCTAAATGGAAATATTGACATAATTGAATTAATGTATACTTATAAAAAAAAAGATATGTATGAGCAAGCAATAACCAATATTATAACAATTGGTGGTGAGACAAGTGAGTTTCCAATCTCAATGGATTACACCAAGGATCAACCCTATGTCTATACCTATTTGTTTTAGCTATAGATGAAATAACAACTCATATCTAAGGTGAGGTCCCCTGGTATATGTTATTTACAAATGGCATAGTATTAGTTAATGAGACTAGGGATAAGGTAAATGCAAAACTAAAACTCTAGAAGAATGCTTTGGAATCTAAAGGTTATAAAATAAGTCAAACCAAAACAGATATATGGAATGCAATTTTAGCAATGCTGCACATAGAGATGATCCGTAAATTAAAATTGACAACCAGGAGATACCTCGAAGTGACCAATTTCGTTACCTTGATTATGTTATTCATAAGGAAGGATAGATTGAGAAAGATGTTGCCCATAAAATTACAGCGGGGTGGCTAAAGCGAAGATGTGCCTTTGGAGAGCTATGTGATCGATGCGCACCAATCAAATTAAAAGGAAATTTCTATGACAACAATAAGACTGGTGATGTTTTATGGACCAAAATGTTGGGTAATAAAAAAAATGTTCATAAAATGAGTATAGCCGAGATGAGGATGTTGAGATCGATTTGTGGTAAGACTAGGAAACACAAAATTAGAAATGAAAGCATTCGTGAAAGTATAGGAGTCCTCCAGTAAGACAAAATGAGGGAAAGTCGATTGAGATAGTTTGCTCATGTACAACGAAGACCAATGACAGCACCAGTGAGGAGGAATGTGCAAGTCCAAGGGCCTATAAGGGTGACGGGAATGCCAAAACCAATGTGGAACGAGGTTTTGAGAGGATATTTAAAAAAAAAACTTGCTTTATCGGAAGCGATGGCTTTAGATGGGATTGAGTGTAGGAATAAGATTCATGCAGCCAGCCTCATACCATTGGGAAAAGGCTTATAATGATGATGGTGATAGATACACGTGCCAAGCATATGGACCAGTTCAATTGATGGCATACCTCTTTGATGAACCACGGCTCCATAGTCAAAACATTCAAGTTGATCATAATCATCCATCTAATTCACTAGTTTTATACGAAATGAAGTGATTTTTATAACAATGGCACAAAAACATGTAACACATCTCTGACCATGATACGAGTTGTGTTGTCATTGTTCTGTAGGATATTTTAGGATATGGTCCATCCAAGCAGTAGCCCCTAGAGACAAGGGGTCAGACAGTTAATGGCTGACTATATGATTTAGCCATTTATCTGGCATCAAAGCTTGATGATTGGTGTTCTGTCTTTTCAATTTTATGATGTTTGGATAAGCATCACATCAAAGATGTTAATACTTAGAACTTTAGAACTTCGTTGAGATTATGGGTAGTGATCCACAGAATGTCCATTGATCAGATGGCTACGACCATCCTATTTTTATATAGACGTCGGTACTAGTTGGTCAACAAACAACCAGATTTATACAAACTTTTAATCTGTATAAAACATAAGAGAACGATTCATCCCTTTTTTTATAAGGTAGGTACATTAGGACCTTACATAATGCACGAACCCTCACACAAGTTTAGTTTCGCCTAAAACCTTTAGAAATTGAAGAGAAGTGGTTTGATAAAGTAAAAAATGGTTGTACTTTTGTTACTTTAACCATGGTAAATTAACTGAATTTATTTCGCTGTTTACTTATTCTAACAGTAATGGTGTCTTTAGATGGTTTCAAAGTCAATGGGTGAGAATGCTAAATTAGAAAAGAAAGCGTTTTTTGTACAAATGTCAGGAAAGATGGGTGAACTTTTACAATGAGCCATCATGGTCTTCTTCTTTCTTATTATTATTATTGCTGGGCTATGGAATATCTATCTGAAATTCTGAATGACAGATGTAGTTGTGATTCAGGTACAAGGTATTGTTCAAGATGGAAATGGAAAAACGGTAGCAACGCTATTTGGAAAATGGGATGAGAGCATGTATTACGTGAATGGAGACTGTTCTGGGAAGGGAAAAGGAACAGAATTGTTGTCCAATGCGCACTTGCTCTGGAAGCGAAGCAAACCATCCAAGTTCCCTACCAGATATAACTTGACACGCTTTGCAATAACATTAAATGAGCTCACCCCTGGATTGAAGGTGTTTATGATGATGAGTTTATAGTGATCCCCCAACCCAGAGCCCATCTTCTTCTTGCACAAGTAACCTTTCTATTGGCACATTTGACGTTCATTTTTATATGCAGGAAAATTTGCCACCGACGGATTCAAGGCTCAGACCTGATCAAAGGTTCCTAGAGAATGGGGAGTATGAAATGGCAAATTCAGAGAAGTTGCGGATAGAGCAGAGGCAGCGGCAGGTGAATTAGCATTTCAAAAAAATCCTCTATGGTTGCATATATGTGTTTATACATCCCTTTTTTGTTTTACTTATTTTTCTGTTCAGTCAATAAAAATTAGATGATCTTGTATGTTTTTTTCGTTGAAATTACATGGGAAACCGGGTTAATGTGAATGCAGTCGCACACAATGCAAGAGAGGGGTTGGAAGCCGCGGTGGTTTACTAAGAATAAAGGAAGCGATGTATACCGCTACATTGGCGGGTACTGGGAGGCGAGGGAACAGGGAAACTGGGAATCGTGTCCCATTATCTTTGGCCAAGTCCCCACTGATCAAATGTTCAACTGAGTGATAATTGTGTCGATTGCATCCTCTCTCTCTCTCTCTCTCTCTCAACCATTCTACTATCTCTTAAAAAATATTAATTACTGGATTGGCCACTGATGCTCGCCATTTTCGAGCTGTTAGGGACTGCGTGGCATGTAAACAAGGTAGGTGGAAGGTGTTGGCATGTAATAAAGACATTTCTATCCCTCTCTGTGGCTATTTTATGTTTATGTACCCTGTGCAAAATAGAGCATTTTTCTTAGAAGAGAAACAGTAGATAGTTCCAGTACTACCATGTTTATAATTCAACCCAGCCTATATTACACAAATGGTGCATATTCCAATCAGTCCGTACTGTCCGATCAGTGGGGAAAAATTTTAGATGCAGAGGACTTTGGAGGCGGGGTGTGGATTCTATGCGCCAGGGCCGTAGAGCTAAAACGGAAGGGCCCCGTGCAGAGTGTGCCACGTTAGCAGAAGTCTTAACTGTAAGCTTTCACTCTTACTGTTTTGAAAATAAAAAAATAAAGATCTTCAATCCCTCTTTCTTATTCTCCTCCCCAAAACCCTAAAGCCTGTTTTTTTGTGCAAAAACCTAAAAACACTCATGTACGAATGAAGACTTATGGCCCGAACCCACAGATCACGGGTTTAGTGGAGGACGACGACGAGATTACCCTCTTAAACGCTGTTCTGGAGATCACCACCTCCATCTCACAAACCTCGGATTCTGTTACTCTGCAAAAATTTCAATTAGCATGAGAGAGCAGTGTAAAAGAGGAATGAATTCAGAGTTTTTTCTACTTTTCTATGAATTAGATCTTGTTCTCGCTCACAAAAGTGTTTGAAATATAAGATAGGTTCTTCTTTGTTCAGCTGAAACAACAAGAAACCTATGATATGATTGAATTTTCTTGTCAGATTTGAGCTTTTAGTTGGTTTTGTGATCTGGGTTTTGGGTTGTTTTGATGGATTGAGATTTAAAACCCAAGCATTCTTGCAGATTTAGTCATCAAATTTGAGCTTTGTTTTGGTTTTATGATCTTGCTCTTTTTTAGGTTTTTTAAAGAAGATCAACAACAGAATATGTAAGTTCTGCAAGAAGAGTTTCCCCAGCAAGAGGTCCTCAGGAGTTCATATGAGGTTCCATATGACCAGTACTTAAAAACTGAAACAAATAACCTTTAACAAAGAGAAAGGTCTCTTATGTAATGGTGGAAGTAATGGTAGCAACACCTGCATCTTAAATTTTGAAGACGGTGGTCATGGTTATGGCCTAGAGATAAATCCAAAAAGGACTTTGAGGCTTTCGGATTCAAACGGACGGTACACCGTACGAGGGTTTTGATATAAAGCAATACATTAAAATAAAGTATAAATAAATAAATCAACTAACGTATTGTTAAGAGTTCTGCTGATGTGGCGCACTCTGCACGGGGCCCTTCCGTTTTAGCTCTATGGCCCTGGCGCATAGAATCCAGGCCCTTTGGATGCAGTGCATTTTTTGGGGGCTCACTAACCGCATGGATGTTTAGTCCACCCCTTAGTGAATATACACACCAAAAATCGGCTTGATTGATAATTTCTGTCAGTGTTACACACCAAAAATCAGCTTGATTGATAATTTCTGTCAGTTTTAGTACCCAAAAAAATGCTTGAATCCAAAGGCTACAAACACTCCTAAAAAAGCACTAAAACTAATGGTTAAAGATGACCAATTAGGCAAATATTTGGAGTGTATATACACCAAGGTGTGGTGGGCCTCTGCATCTCATTTTTTCCCCATGTAGGGCTGTAAAATGATCTGGTTTCTAAAACAAACCTTCCGAAAGAGCTTTCAATATCTTGTGTGCATCAGATCATTCCAACAGGTTTGGAGTCTGGACCAGGAGATCTACATCGGTCTCAACAATGTTCTCTAACTTTTATGCCATGGGTCCGTACCCTCGTTGTCCACCCTTTTATTGCTGAACCCTGTTATAGTGCTCCTGAGGATCACAATTAGGGTTGTGATACTTAGTTTCTTTCCATTATCCTAAATCTAAGGGCTACGATCATTTCAATTAAAATTAAGAATAATATAGGCATCGAGGATTTAGGAGCGGTGTAGTCTGAATCATGGTTTAAAAAATGGCCGTTATAGTTATAACGGATTCGGACCTCCCCCGTTACATTATGTACTGTTTTAACGCTCCAAAAATAACGGCCGCTATTTTTGTTATAACGGTCATTATTTTTCCGTTATATTGAAAATACCAACCGCTATTTTCTGGAAAAATTGGTTAAAAAAGTCCGTGATTTCCATTATTTTTCAATTTTTTTCCCTTTATTTTCCATTAAAGTTTATTGAAAATTTGAAACTCAGATTTTGAATTTTGGCACCGGTATTTTCCCATTATTTTCTGTTTTTGCCCGTGTGTGTTAAAATAAAACAGAAATAACAGCAACGCCCAGTCCATTATACCGTCGTAACGGCCCCTTTTGAACCTTGGTCTGAATGATATGGAGAACAATGGCGTCATAAATGGTGTATTTTATCATTATTTCAAATCGTAAGGTTAACACAAGTACATTGGACTAAAATACCTCTGGGTTCTATAAATATGAGCCATGCTATCCCAAACTGAGTAAAACTTCTGTCACAACGCGCAATATGAGCCACGTGGCACATTCTTAGTGGACGCTGACCTTGTGCATGTTTGACCAGTCCCTCGGTGGACCTGTAAACCAAAAATCAGCCTGATTAGTGATTTCTAAGCAATTCGATTGAAGTTATTTTCATGGGTTGATTTTAACGGTAGGAATTTGAGCAATATTGAGCGTTATTTGGGTGCAAAGATCCAAAGGTTGTAAATCACTAATCAGGCTATTTTTGGTTTGCAGGTCCACCGAGGGACTGGCCAAACATCCATACAGTCATCGTCCACTAAGAGTGTACCACGTGGCTCGTATTGTGCGTTGTGACAGAAGCTGTGACAGAAGTTTTACTCTCCCAAACTCGACCAACTTTTACAACGGTGTTTGTGCGACGAGGTTCACTTTTGCAGGACCCGTACCCCTAAAAATGCTTTAAACTCGACTGAGGTTACTTTAGACCATGGGTTTAACAACAGTTGGTGCTACTTTAGGTATGTGTCCCAAGCTCTTCTTTGGGGAGAGATTTGTACCGTGTAGATGCGGACCGTCAGATTTGATTTTAGACATCTAAGCACTTAGTAATTGTAATTTTTTTTTGCTCCAGCCAGGTTTTGCTCCATTTGATCAGTGACCCTACCTAACGCATTTCTGGGCCCACTGAACGCATGGATGTTTGGTCCACCCCTTGGTAGATATATACACCAAAACCAGCTTTATGATTTCTAGACGTTGGATTACCCAAAAAAGATGCTTGAATCCGACGTATAGAATCGTTCTTTAAAAAGTACTAAAATCTAATGGCTAGAGATAACCAATCAGAGGGTGATTTTTTGGTGTGTATATCCTCCAAGGGGTGGGTGGTTGTGCCTAAAATTGGCTTTCATCAAGGCCGTACACTTGTCACCTCGTGATCTGTAAAATAATATTTAACTTTGTACCTCAAAGCCGAGTAATAGAAGTCAGCCCGAGTTATCTCAATTACAGAATCCTTAAAACATAGCCAACTTCAATTAGATCTTGCGTAGAGTTTGGTTTGCTGGAGAGGGGAGATGATTTTTTGAGAAAGCTAGTTCGGGCGAAGGAGCCTAGTTACTTGGGAAAGTCGACATAATTCAAAGGGGTTACCCTGGATCTGTAAAATAATATTGTAGTTTTTACAACATTGCGCTTGCGTATCGACTACCGCCAGTTGAACAAAGTCACTATGAAGAATAAATATCCATTGCCTAGAATAGATGACTTGTTTGATCAGTTGCGGGAGTTCAGATATTCTCAAAGATAGATTTGAAGTCTAGTTATCACCAATTGCGGGTGAAGGAGGAGGATGTGTCGAAGACTAGTTTTTCAGACTCGGTATGAATATTATAAGTTTCTAGTTATGCCTTTTGGGTTGACCAATGCACCTGATGAATAGGGTATTCAAGTCATATCTAGATCAGTTTGTCGTGGTGTTCGTGGATGACATCTTGATTTATTATAAGTCTAATGAAAAACACGATAAACCTTTTCAGGTTACACTTTAGACCTTGCAAAAGCACCAGCTATTTGCCAAGCTAGAGAAGTGCAAGTTCTGACAGGAGGAAGTGAAGTTTCTTGGGCATGTTGTCTCGAAGGATGGGGTTTCGGTTGACTCGTCGAAGTTTGAGGCTGTGTTAACATTGAATTGGGGACAACCGACCATAGTCATCAAGGTGCGCAGCTTTTTGTTTGCGGAGTACTATAGAAGATTCATTAAGTAGTTTCTCTGATTGCAATGCCTATGACTCAACTAACCAAGAAGGATGTCATGTTTGTCTGAAACAGTGCTTGTGAGCAGTCTTTCAGGGAGTTAAAAGGGTCAATTGACGTTGATACCGGTCATCTCCATTCCAACTGGTGGTGGAGGACTTGTTATCTATAGTGATGCTTCTCATCGAGAATTGGGTGGTGTGCTGTGCAACATGGGAAGGTGGTTGCATATGACTCGCGACAACTTAAGGTTTATTAGTAGAACTACCCGACGCATGACCTTGAGTTTGTTGTAGTGATGTTTGAGCTAAAGGTGTGGCAACACTATTTGTATAACGAGAAGTTTGAACTCTTTTTCGACCATAAGAGTTTGCAATATTTATTCTCTCAAAAGGAGTTGAACATGATTCAACGTAGATGGATAGAGTTCTTGAAGGATTATGACTTCAATCTCCAGTATCATCCGGAGAATCTGAATGTTATGGCATACGCCTTGAGCAAGAAGCCGAGAGGATTGGTGGTTCATTTGATGATTTAGAAGTGGAGGATGTTGGAGTCTATTGCAGACTTCAATGTGTATCCAAGGCAACAGCGTTCGGAGTGGTTTCTCTTTTGTTTGACGGTTCAGTCGACATTGATCAATAGGATTGTCCTCGTGCAGGCTCAGGATCAGTGGTTATAGGCCAAAGTTGCGCAGAGTCATGAGATGGTAGTAGACCTGATTGGGTCGTTGGGACAGATGATGGGTTGAGGTTTCACGGTCGATTATGTGTCTCAGAATTGGCGGACTTGAAGAAGGGGATTTTAGATGCAGCGCATCGTACTAGGTTACGATCTGAAAAGTCAATGCTATCAATCCCAAGAACTCTTGGTTCTTTTATAATTTATCTCGCTAGTTAGAAGTTCTCTGAAGAATGAAGTATCAACAATCAAGTGGACTTCATTAACAAATCGAAGAAGAATGGAACCTGAAGAAAATCAGAAAAGTGTTTATTTTAAGCAATTATCCTCTTAGCGTTGTCACATTCTCCTACGTAAAACTTCGATTTTTATCAACAATTCTACGTAAGAGTTTTTACCATTGCGTAGAACACACTTTTTAGACGAAAATTGACTATTTGCATGAATTAAACGTATTTTTGGAAGTCTACATGCAAAGTCATTTTGATTACGTGCTTTTTCCATCGCAGGAAACCCGATTAGACAATTTTAATAAATTGCGGGCCCACAACTAACTTCCAAAGTCTAGGACCAAAGCCCAAGAGCAACAGGCTGAGGATAAGAAAATGTATGCCAAGTGCGGAAAGAGCCAGAGAATCAGAAAAGCCTGAGAAAAGATCAAAAGAGGAGAGCCAAGCACCCCCGAGAAGAGATTAAGGAGAATAAAACTCAATCAATTAACACGAGATGAAGACTTGACCAGTTGGTAAAGCTTACAGAAGACCAAGTCAAAGACCAGGGTTCAAGACCCTCTGCTAGCATTTTCTCTTTATTTTGTAATATTTTCTCTCTCCTCTCTCTAAATCCTCATTCTCTCTCTACTCTCAATATCAACCATCCGATTCTCTCTCCTTTCACCATCACTCTATCCTACGGCTAATCTATCATCTCATACCTTGGCCAATCATCACTATCCATTCCCTCCAACTAGAATCCTGGCCATTAAATTCTTCTATCCATCCGATCATCAATCCCCATCATCACACCCAACTGCTATGAGATCGTCACACAATCTACAAGATGAATGGTTATCTACGAGGAGGTGATTGTAGTTGTGTGAGTGAGGTATCCACCAAGGGGCCACTAAAGTGGGTGGTCCAGATTTTCAAAGGTGTTGATTGTGCAAAACATAAAACTTTCTCTATTAAAATGAAAAGAAAATTTGAATCGAAAAGAAGGTTTTTCTTTTGTAAAAATAAATGGGACTTAAAATCTTTCGAAAAGACATCTTTATATTTTTGGAAAGTCCAATGCTATAAATGGAGAATTTGGAAATAAAAGTTTTGAAAGATAGTTTTAGAAAACTAGTGTTTTGAAATTAAACATTTTTTAAATGAGGTGGAATTTGGGACTTTAGGACACTTGCCATTTAAAAAGAGAAGATATAGATTTTGGAAATAAAGAGTTTTTGGATAACAAACCAAAAATGTGGACAAGTGGCCATATATTAGATTTTAAAATTAAATGGCCAGTAGCTTTATTTTGTTTTCAAAATATAATGTGGTTTTAGAAAGATGCAAAATGCATGTGGAGAAATGAAAAAGGAATTATTGATGAGCTGAATGTATGGCCTAGATTTCCATCCAAGAGAAGCTAAGATGAGGACGTTGATTTAGAAGGTGGACCATATAAAAAGAGAAGGGAACAGAAGCAAACCCTATTCTCTCTTCTCTTTCCTCACAAACCCTAGCCATTTCATCTCTCTTCTTGCCCTCACAAAACCAAGCCGTCCTCACCTTGCTTCGGCATCCTCTCCCATTCTTCACGTCCTCACCCTCTCTCTCCTTGATCCTACGTTCTTGGTAAGGCATAGCGATGCAACTCCAAGCCTGGCTGCACTACCGCCAATTGAAGCTTGCTGGTTCCACGTCAAACCGTGCTTCCACCTATTGACCTCCATGATGCTGCCCCTCTTGCAGACGTGGTGAACTCCCCACCATCTCATTTCCTTGTTGCTAACGCAGCCAATACCAAGTAGCTCCACCGTTCTAGATGGCCTCTCTCAAGAATCCAAGGACCTGCAACTCCGGTCAGTTTCTCCTCCTCTTTAAAACGCACCGACAACACTGTTGCTACCTCCTCCTTTGCAAAAGCGTACTAGCCTGCACCACCTCCAACGGTGTTGTCCAATTCCAATGCACCTCATTGACGGCCTGCAAGTTCCCCTCCTTTGGCGTCATCTTCCCTTTGCTGAAACTACAAAGCTCCGCCCTCCTTTTGGTGCTCCATCCCAATCATGTCCAGCACCATCTCCACGCTGCTCTTCATCGTGCCTCAACTTGTATTGAGATGGCCCTGATCCTCACGGCATCAAGAACCGCCGCTTGCAACACTGCTAGGCTCCATCCACCATCCTTTCCAACCAACATCCTTGCTGCCCCATCATTCTCTAAGCCGCCACACACCTTTGTCATCAAACGGTGTTGCAGCCTTAACCCCCGAAGGCCCACCATTCTTCATGGGCTGATCTCCAACAACCCGACAACCTCTTAATGGTAAGATCTTCCCCCATCTTTCCCTCTATTCTCTTCACCATTTTTCTCTCTAGGTGAAGAACCTCACTTTCTCTCTCTATCTCTTACTTCTCTCTTTTTAATGTTATTAGTTAATCTTTTATTAATGCAATGTAAGAACTTTTAACTTTTATGGAAAATTTTGATTGAAATTCAGTGGTAATTTAATTATTGGGTTTTATTTTATTTTATTCTATTTTTCCTTCATGTATTAGCTTAATAATTCTCTCTAAAAAAAAGTCAAACAAATGCATGTTTTAATCCACGCAACCACCATTCTCACTCTCCATGGGTTTCTGGCATTTTCCAGCATTTTTGTTCCTTATTGTAAGTCCCTAACCCTGAGTGCGGATACGATATTCGACATTTCCACTGTGCAAGAATTGTTATATTTTGCAGGATTAAAAGAATCGAATTTTACAAATTTGTTGATTTCAAGGATTTTCGTCCAACGACCGGAAAAACCCTAGTATCACTGCATCTCTAGGTGAGCGAAAAAGCGATTCTCGTTAGTTGAGGCTAAGTGTTATCTTAGTCACTTGATTATTTATTTCAATTAGATATGTTGAAGTTTGGTCGATTGATCCTTTTTTGACTTGTGTGATCATTAAATTTTAATTCCAATTATAATCCGCAGAGAAATTATAAATTGTCCTATTCACCTCCCCCCCCCCTCTAGGACATATCGTGGTAATTAAAAGGGAATTTCAATTAGTATCAGAACATAAGTCACTTTGAGAAAGGGCTTAATAACCCAAGTGTGATCCTTAGTTCCCTGAAATAACCATGAGTCAAGAGGGATTGTGTCTAGACCTCCTCTATTCAATGGTACTAATTATGCCTATTGGAAGGCTAGAATGAGGATTTTCTTGAAATCTCTTGATGAATGGATTTGGGAATCAGTGGAATTGGGATAAACATCCCCTACTGTAACAACTACCGTTGGTGAAATAACTACTACTACTGTTAAGGCTAAATTAGAATGGAGTATGGGAGATAAGGAAGCATACATGTACAATAATTGAGCATTAAATAGGATAAATTATGCTATCTCCTCAAGAGTTTAAGAGAATTATTGTATCTGAGACTTCGAAACAAGCAAGAAATATTTTGGAAATGACCTAGGAAGGAACTAATTCAGTTAAGGTGTCTAAACTTCAAATGCTCACATCACAGTTTGAAATCATTAGAATGAATGATGATGAAAGTTCCGCAGACTTCTACACCAAATTAAGTGAAATAATCAATTCTATGTGGCGTCTTGGGGAAGCTATTCTAGAACCAAAAATTGTTAGAAAAATTCTGAGAACATTGCCTGATAGGTTTCATCATAAAATAACGGCTATTGAAGAAAGTAAAACTGTTAACCTAATAAAATTAAAAGAATTAATAGGGTCAATTCAAACATTTGAACTTAAACTTCATACACCTAAGAAAATAGGATTAGCTCTAAAAACCTCTAAGAAACAATTGAAAGATGAAACTGACTCTAATGAGTCTAATGACATTGATGAAGAAGTTGCACTTTTTGCTAAGAAATTTAATAAATTCTTCAGGAACAATGATAAGAAAATTTTTGTAAAAAGGAATAAGAAACCTTTTGAAAAAGTTAATAACTATAAAAAAAAGAGAATAATAAAGATGAAGTTCAATGTTATAAATGCAGAGGGTTTGGTCATATCTCTACTGAATGTCCTAGCAATGTTAAGAAAGCAAAAAACCAAAGCTATGAAAGTTGCTTCTTAGGACATAGATAGTGATAATTCCAATACAGAAATGCACACATCTAATGATGAAGGAGAATCATCTAATGTTAGAGCTTTAGTGACTATTGCTAATCTAAATGAAAATCACCACTCAAAGAATACTAAAGTTGAACTTGAAACTGACTTAAGTAATGATGAAGGTGAAGAAATATTCAAAAAGCCTTTAACAATTTGTATAAAGAAAGTCTAAATTTGATAAAATCGTGTGATATTGATATTCGCTCAAAAGTGATTATTTTAAGCCATTATCCTCTTAGCGATGTCACATTCTCCCACGTAAAACTTATATTTTCGTCGATTTTTCCACGTAAGAGTTTCTTCCTTTGCGTAGAACACATTCTTTAGACAAAAAATAACTATTTGCATGAAAAATATGCATTTTGGATAGTCCAGTGTCAAGTCATTTTAGTTGAATCTCATTACGCGCTTTTTCACTTGCAAGAGACCCGATCGGGTGATTCTCAAGACTAACGAGCCCACGATCGACCACAGAAACCCTCTATCAAAGTTTAAAGAATCGGTAGGCTAGGACAAGAAGATAGAAGCCAAGTACGGGCAAAGCCAAAGGACCGCAGAGCCGATCCAAAGAACTAAGAGAGTGGAAAAGTTGAAGACCAAAGTGTTAAAAACTACACCAATTGACATCATAAGCTAGCTTGCTTAATTGGCAAAGCTCATGAAGAAGAATGTAGAAGACCAGGGTTCAAGACCCTCCGCCAATTTTATTTTTTCTTTATTTTGTATTATTTTCTCTCCCCTCTTTCCTAATTCTCTCTCCATCTCTCTAAACTCTAACATCTGACCCTTAGATCATCTCATCCTACCATTAGATCCTAGGATTGTCCATCTACCATCTGATTGGCCATCCAATCATCGTGATCATCATTAATCTATTGGCCGATAAAATCCCAACCATCCATCTTCACTTCCTGATGATCTAACAGCCTCATCACCATCTTCTAATATCAAATCAAACCTCTCACTCGATATTTTTTGCCTAACGTCATATGATATTCGCTTAAAAGTGGGTATTTTCCACTGTTATCTTCTAAGCGTTATCACACTCTCCTACGTTAAAATGTTCTATTTATCTACTGATATTCGCTCAAAAGTGCTTATTTTAAGCAATTATCCTTTTAGCGTTATTGCATTCTCCTACGTAAAATGCTCTATTTATCTACTTTTCTACGTAACAGTCTCTTCTGTTGCGTAGAACACACTTTTCTGGACGAAATGGTATATTTGCATGCATTAAACACATTTTCGGAAGTCTAGATATTAAGCCGTTCTCATAAAGTCTCATTACGCGCTTCTTCTGTCGCAGGAAACCCCGATGGGACGATTCTCGAGACTTGTGGGTCCAAATCGATCATGAAAGCCCATTATCAAAGCTTAAAGAGCCCACATGCTATGACTAGAAGATATGGGCCAAATATGGGCTGAATAAGAGGACCAAAAAGCCGGCCCAAAGAACGAAGAGAGTAGGAGAGCCAATGACCAAGAGACGGACCAAAGCGTTTAAAGCCACATGACTCAACAAAGAATGATAGTCGACTCTACTGGAGAAGCGTGAGGATGGTCACAGTGAAGACCAGGGTTCTAGACCCTCTGCCAATACTTTTCTCCATTTTTTTGATACTTTCTCTCTCATCTCTCCTTATTCTCTCTCTCTCTTCATCTTTCGGTCCTCGAATCTACTGACCTAACCCCAGAACTCCTGTCCATCGGCTCTATCTCATCTCCCTTAGCTTTCTGACCGTTGGATCTTCCATCGGACCGTTGGATCTTCAATCGGACCGTTGAATCTCTCTAGATCCGTCGATCTACCAATCTGGGTCCCAATCAAGTCACCATCCATCCGATCGCCATCAGACTGTCTGTCACATCATCTTGTGAGACGATGGACATCATCAATCCATGTGGGCCAGTAGCCGGGCCCATCATCATCGACCCGCTGTCCGACCAGTTAGTGGACCCCGTGAATTTCCAAATAATTCTAATTAAATTTTAAAAAAATGGAGGGTCCACTAAATGGGGAGATTCCTCATAGAAAAGTAGTGTTTTACTTTAAAAAAAAAAAAAAAAAAAAAAAATTATTTTTCTTATTTTTTTATTTTCAAAAATCCCCTATTTCCATTAAAGGAAATAGGGAAGAATTAAAATGGGAGAAGAGAGGGTTCGAAACCCTAATCTCCAAACCCCTCTCCTCCTCTCCTTCCCCCAACGGCTTCTCCTTCTTCCCCTTCTCCTTCTTTCCCTCTCTTTTGGCCGGAGTCTCACCTTCTTCTTCATCTTCTTCACGTTTTCACCGGGCTGCAACTCCGGCCATCAACAACGTCTTCCTCTCCGGTTCACTCACCGGGTCTGTGCACCTACAACCTTCACCAAATCAGCAAGAAACCAGCACATCCCAACTGACAAATCTTCATCACGTGCTGCCCTTCTCCATCGGGTTGCTCATCACAATCTCCATTGACGGAGCTCCGGTGATCTGCAAATTCTGATCTTTTTCACGGATCTCCATCGGACTGGATCTCTCCCGTGCGCACCATATTTGTGCTTCAACCTGCAACGCTGGTAAGTGATTCTCCTCTTCTTCTCCTATTTCTTCATCCTTACCGGAGTTGCAGGTTTGCAACTTCGGTAACCTTTTGGACTGCACCACCTCCACGTCCTCTTCTTTGCCGCTGATTCCTCCACCAAGCGTACCTGCAACTTCCATAGGAAGTCCAGCAACGTTCCATAGGAAGTTTGCTGGACCTGCAAACTTCGGCTAGCAGCTCTACGGCTTCCCCCCGTGCCATCCACGCTACTGCACATCTCCAGCCAATTTGCACCGCCTGCTCCTCCATTCACCGGTACCCACACCCTGAAACTCCATTAGCAACTCCAGTTGCTCCTTCCGGTCTTCTCCTCCTCTTCTCTGGCCACCCACAGGAAGTTCCTCCTCTTTCTATACTGTCTTCCCTCTCCTTCTTGAAAAACAAGAGAAACAAAGAGAAAAAAAAAAAAAAATAGAAAGGGAGAAGAAGAGGAGAGGAGAGAAGAGGAAGATGGAGGTTTCTCTTACCTCCATCCTTTGCTTGCTGTCCTGCTTGTGCCTCCCCCTTCATCAACGGTACCGCCTGCACATCTGCTGGTATTCTCCGCGGGCAGCAACAATCAAATACCGTTGCAACTCACCCCTGCCTCCGCTAGTCGAAACGGCAACTCACCTGCCGTATCCGCCCTTGAACTTACGGGTTCACGGTCTACAACCATGGCAGGCCGTTCACCCCTTCACCACCCCCGTACCAAGAACACTGTCCAATCTCCAGCAGGTAAGAGATCTTCTTGATCTCCATTGTTGACTGCAACTTGGGCTGAGGTGAGCTCCATTAACACCGGTGTAACCTGCTGTTCCACCGTTGCACCATCCTAATCGTCCTCCTTGGGCCTGATCCAACGCCCGGGATGATTGCTGCTCATAGCTCTACAAAGAGAACCCTTGCTCTCCCACCGTCAGCATCCCCATTGTCTCCTGGACCGCTGGTTTCCTTCCAAGAGCTTCAAAGACCAGTTTGTCCTTCCTCCAGCCACGTGCTTGCTTCCCCGGGTGGCTTCGTACCATAACGAACAACACCTCACCATGCTGCCCGTGTACCAGTGCACCAGCCAGCCTCTGCCGATTTGTTGTTACCCTCTCACAAGGCTCTAAACCTTACACGATTGCCATTACGGCCTTCAAACATGGCCAAAATTCTTTATCACATGGTCGGCCCACTGTGCGATCCATCTCTGGTCCATTTCCAATCTCATGGCCAAATATCCGAGGTAAGATTCAAGGTAAAACTCATTTTCCCTTACTTTCTCTCTCTAGAGTTTGGGAATCCACTCTCTCTAGCAACATTCCCCAGGCTGATCGCCTTTTTGCACCACTGACTCCGTTCGGTGAATGCAAGAGGGTGAGTTTTTCTCTCACCTCTACCTTGTCGGCCGGTAAACGACCGAGGTGTGAAAATCTCTCTCTTCTTCCTCTCTCTCTAAAAGTTCTCTTTACATGCTTTCTTACATGCTTTCTAGAATAGATTTACCGCTTTATTTATTTCTGTCATTTATTTAATGTAAGCAACAGTTTGATTAATGCAATTTGATTTCGATAATTTTAGTCTTTTCTGGATCTTATTTGGATGTGTTTTAAATCGACTCGCCCTTCTCATCTCTTCCATCATTCTCCTTTTTCTCTTGTATATTATCTGTCATTTTATGTTCTTATTCGCGCTAATCCGACTAATCCCGAGTGCGGATCGACGACACGAATCCCTATACAAAGCTATCAATTTTGCAGGATTAAAATTCGTATTAATTACAAATATTGTTGAAGTTAGGGTTTCCGTAACCAACGACGCGGAAAAATCCTACTTTCATCTACTTTTCTACGTAAGAGTCTCTTTTGTTGCGTAGAACACACTTTTCTGGACGAAATGGTATATTTGCATGCATTAAACACATTTTCGGAAGTCTAGACATTAAGTCATTCTGATAGAGTCTCATTACGCGCTTCTTCTGTCGCAGGAAACCCCGATGGGACAATTCTCGAGACTTGCGAGCCCACATCGATCAGGAAAGCCCATTGTCAAAGCTTAAAGAGCCCACATGCTATGACTAGAAGATATGGGCCGAATATGGGCTGAATAAGAGGACCAAAAGGCCGGCCCAAAGAACGAAGAGAGTAGGAGAACCAATGACCAAAAGACGGACCAAAGCGTTTAAAGCCACATGAGTCAACAAGGAATGATAGTCTACTCTACTGGAGAAGCGTGAGGATGGTCACAGTGAAGACCAGGGTTCCAGACCCTCTGCCAATACTTTTATCTCCATTTTTTTGATACTTTCTCTCTCATCTCTTCTTATTCTCTCTCTCTCTCTTCATCTCTCGATCCTCGAATCTACTGACCTAACCCCAGAACTCCTACCCTTCGGCTCTATCTCATCTCCCTTAGCTTTCTAACCGTTGGATCTTCCATCGGACCATTAGATCTTCAATCGGACCGTTGGATCTCTCTAGATCCGTCGATCTACCAATCTGGGTCCCAATCAAGTCACCATCCATCCGATCGCCATCAGACCGTCTGTCACATCATCTTGTGAGACAATGGACATCATAAATCCATGTGGGCCAGTAGCCGGGCCCATCATCATCGACCCGCTGTCCGACCAGTTAGTGGACCTCGTGAATTTCCAAAGAATTTTAATTAAATTTCAAAAAAATAGGGGGTCCACTAATTGGGGAGATTCCCCATAGAAAAGTAGATTTTTACTTAAAAAAATATATATATATATATATTTATTTTCAAAAATACCCTATTTCCATTAAAGGAAATAGGGAGCTTTATAAGAGGAGGGAGAAGGGTTCGTTCGAACCCTAATCCCCCTCCAATCTCTTCCATTCTCTCCCCCAAGACCTCTTGTCCCTTTTCCCCCCTCTCTTTAGGCCGTTTTTCCCCCACTTCTCTTCGACCTTCTTCATCTTCTTCACCAAGTTATTGCCGGAGTTGCAGGCTGCAACTCCGGCCGATCAAGCGCTCCTTCACCATCTCCTTGCTGCCATTCTCTCCCACATCACCTCTCCTCTCCACCATCTTCATCCTTCCAATACGACAGCACCTGCAACTTTGGTGCGTCCCTCTCTCATAGCCGCTGTTGTTACAAAAAAAAAAAAAAAAAACCAGAAAAGGAAAAGAAAAAAAAGGAAGAAGCTAAGAGGAAGGAGGAGGAGAAGGAGGGTTGATCCTCACCTCTTCGCTGCTGGTCTTTACCACCTCCACCACGACCTGAGTTGCAGGTCAGCCTGCACCTCCGCATGGTGACCGTATCCATCTCCTTCATCAGTTTTCTGCATCGCCTAGAATCACCGTCATCACCAGCAGCGTCTTTCATCTTCTCAACTTTCGGCTCCTTCATCAACAGCCTTTCCCTGGTACCTATTCCTCCTCTTCTTCCTCCTCTTCTTCTTATTCTTCTTCTTCTTCTTCTTCTTCTTTTTCTTTTCTTGCTGGAGTTGCAAGTCTGCAACTCCGGCTGGCAGAACTAGCGCCTCCTCTTCTTCTCCTCTCTTGCACTTTCATCTCCTTCACGGACCCCTCCAAGCAGCTACCAGCAGCAGCAGGTCGCCACCATCTCCGCTGACAACTTGAACTTCCAACAAATACCACCACTGCCTCTTTTCTTGCTGCTCCGCCTGCAACCTCCGCCTGCAACCTCCATCAGCCAAGCAGTTGCCACTGCAACAACCCCTTCCATGGACGGCATCCTCTCCTTTTGGGTTGGGTGATCTACATTGCAGCAACTTCGTCCTTCTTACCTTAAAGTTGCAGGTCTCCCTGCAACACCAGCGACCACCACCTGTTGCAACCCGTTCTCCTTCAATCGTTGAAAACACCCCACAGCCCTGTGATTCACCTCCTCAAGCACCACACGGTGCTTCTACGTGCAGGATCCGACCTTCATTTCTTCACAGAGTTGGGCTCTCCTCAACCAACGGACCAACAACTCCTTGCAATAGTCCATCGGCCTGCAAGTTTTTTTGGTAAAAATGAACTAGATTTTATTGAATTATAAAGTCTATTACAAGGCATCGAATTAAACTTGCATACAAGTTTAAACGAAATAAATTAAACTAATAAATTAAGCTAGAAAACTGTTGAAAGAGAATTGTAGAGAGAGAAATAAGAGAGAGAAAGGGTGATAGACTTACCATTGCACCTACCCACTCTGATTGGCCTTAGAGGAGGCTGTGATAATGAAGTGGGTGGACGGGATTTGCTAATAGCGGCATCTTGAAGAGCGGCCAGTAGGTAATTGTGGTTGCTACATGTGCACTTGCAAGATGCATAGGCCTTGAGTTGGTGCACAGTACGTGAAGATGGAAGTAGTCAGCCACGTGGGAAAGGAGAAGATGGACGGTTGCTGGTTGTGGTAATCGACTCTTCCCGAGTTGCAGTCCGGCCAGAATGCCGATGAAGATGGTGGTGTTGCACACCGTAGGAGATGGCAGCAAGTCGTGGAGGCGCTGGCTGCAAAGGGTGAGGACGGTGGAGGAGATTATAGGGGCAGCAGCGTGGTGGAGATCTTGGTGGAGGCTGACGGCTTGTGGAGGAGAATTGGATGAAGATGGCTGAGGCGGAAACGGCTGGTGCTAGGGGTGATTGTAGAGGAGGTAGGAATGGTTCGCCGGCCGGAGTTGCAGGTTAGCAACTCCGGCAAAAGCAAAAGAAGAAGAAGAAGAAAGATGAGAAGAAGAAGAAAGAAGAAGGAAGAAGAGACGGAAGAGAAGAAAGAGAAGAGAAGAAGGAAGAAGGACGGCCGGAGAAGATGGTGGAGGCGGAGAGACGGTGCTGCAACAGGTTCAGGCGGTGGAGGTGGACTGGTTAACGTGAACCAGTCCGCCGGAAGAAGGAGGCGCGGTTTGGCGGCGGTATCGTGGTGCAGCAGTGCTGCGGGGGTGTTGGCAGGCGAAGCAGCAGGAAGAGGAGGAGGAAGGGTATGAAGAAGAAGAAGAAGACAGCCGGAGTTGCAGGCCTGCAACTCCGGCGAAGGATGAAGAAGAAGAAGAAGAAGAAGAAAAAGGAGAAGGAAAAAGGAGAAGAAGAAGAGGAGAAAAAGGAGGGGGAAGAAGGAGGAATGATGTGGGGGAGGAGAGGAGGAGAGGGGAGAGGGATTAAGGTTCGAACGAACCCTTCTCCCTCCTCTTATAAAGCTCCCTATTTCCATTAATGGAAATAGGGTATTTTTTGAAAATAAAAAATATTTTTTTTTTTTTTTTTAAGTAAAAACCTACTTTTCTATGGGGAATCTCCCCAATTAGTGGACCCCCCATTTAATTAAAATTATTTGAAATTCGCGGGGTCCACTAACTGGTCGGACAGCGGGTCGATGAAGATGGGCCCGGCTATTGGCCCACATGGACTGATGATGTCCATCGTCTCACAAGATGATGTGATAGACATTCTGATGGCGATCGGATGGATGGTGACTTGATTGGGACTCAGATTGGTGGATCGACGGATCTAGAGAGATCCAACGGTCCGATTGAAGATCCAACGGTCCGATGGAAGATCCAACGGTCAGAAAGCTAAGGGAGATGAGATAGAGCTGATGGGCAGGAGTTCTGGGGTTAGGTCAGTAGATTCGAGGACTGAGAGATGAAGAGAGAGAGAGAATAAGGAGAGATGAGAGAAAAAGTATCAAAAAAATGGAAAAAAACACTGGCGGAGGGTCTGGAACCCTGGTCTTCACTGTGACCATCCTCACGCTTCTCCAGTAGAGTCGACTATCATTCTTTGCTGACTCATGTGGCTTTAAACGCTTTGGTCCGTCTCTTGGTCATTGGCTCTCCTGCTCTCTTCGTTATTTGGGCCGGCTTTTTGGTCCTCTGATTCAGCCCATATTTGGCCCATATCTTCTAGTCATAGCATGTGGGCTCTTTAAGCTTTGATAATGGGCTCTCATGATCGATTTGGGCCCACAAGTCTCGAGAATCGTCCCATCAGGGTTTCCTGCGACAGAAGAAGCGCGTAATGAGACTTTATCAGAACGGCTTAATATCTAGACTTCCGAAAATGTGTTTAATGCATGCAAATATACCATTTCGTCCAGAAAAGTGTGTTCTACGCAATAGAAGAGACTCTTACGTAGAAAAGTAGATAAATAGAGTATTTTAACGTGGGAGAATGCAATAACGCTAACAGGATAATTGCTTAAAATAAGCACTTTTGAGCGAATATCAGCAAGCTTCAACGTTGATGCTGGGTCACCATCGTCAGCCATCAACACCAACAGCCGTCCTCCTTCCCTCTCCAAGGTTGACAACTTGCCGGTGCTCCTCCAAGTCGAATCTCTTTGGCCAGTTCTTCCAAGTACAGCACCGAACATCAACTTCTTCTTCTTCGGGCACCTGAAACGCCCCTCCATGGAAGATCTCCTTCACCCCTTTGTTGGGTTGACTTCATCATGCCCGAAAACCACCACCTTCATTCACATGGCAAAACTCGGTAAGTGGTAAGTTTCTCTCAACTTTCCATCTCTTTTCTCACTCTATCTGTACTCTCTCTTTCTAGATCTCTTTTAGTTTCTCTCTAAACCCTATCTTTCTCACTTTATCCTTACATTCTCTCTATTTTCTCTCCCTAAAACCCTAGTTTCTCTCTATCTCATATCTTTTCTCTCTCTAACTCTATTTCTCTCTTCTTCTCTTATTGCTTTCTAGTTAATTTTTCGTAAGTAGTTTTGATTCTAAGGCTAGTAATTGACATTTTTCTTGAATTAAGTGATGCATTTTTAGTTCAATCATGGTGGTGTTCTAATTCTTTAATTATTGTTTTAGTAGGCCATTATTGTCTCCAAAAATCATGTTTTGAAAATTGACTCACATCTCTCACCTTTCCACCATTTTCAGTTTTTTTCCACTTCTTATCTGTTCTTTATTTGTGCTAACTCACCCGAGTGTGGAATCGATATCCAACACGTACCATTGTGCATCAAATTATTAATTTTGCAGATTTAAAGTGAATCAGATTATAAATATTGTTGAGATTAGGATTTCCGTTACCAACGACGCGGAAAAAACCTACTTTCATCATATAATCTCTATCTCATGGCACAATGAGCCCACTTTCTCTCAAGCCCTCTTTTTGCCAGCCCACTGGTCAGCTCGTTGCTTACTCAGTGAAAGCTCACCTATTTTTTGGTCCATTATCATGTCGACCCATTGGCCAACATGTGGCATGTTCAATATCGACCCACGGGCCCATTATCCTATTGGCCCAATGATCATTACCCTCTGGCCCATTGTCGTGCTAACACATGGCCCACTAACCTTTGATCCTTGCAAAAACTGCTGGCCTACTATTTCTAATGGATCCCAAAGCATGTGACTCAAGTCCATTGGCCCACCTATCACACGGGTCACCCAAAAGCCCACTATTCTATTGGCCAATCAATAGCCTACATGTGGCGTGTGTTGGCCTACAAGTTACTATCCTACGGTCTTTTCTTTCATGGGCCCCCATGTCAAAAGACCTATGCCTGGCCACAACACTTTGATAGGCCAAGAGAGAATCAGTCTCACTTGACCGATTCCTCTTCCCCATTTCTCTCTCCTAGTCACTGAAACCCACGGTTTCTAAAGAGAGAAGTTTTCTTCTCTCTTATCTCTCTCTCACTATATAGAAGAGGTCTACGACCTCTTCATTCCTTGGCTCTTTCCCCCTTCTCTTCTCTAACCTATTCTTTTCTCAACCTCTCCTCTCCCCTCTCTTAAAACTCTAACATTTTTCTCAAAAGAGCACACAGTTGTTGCTCCTCCATCAAAACCAACAGCCTGCAAATCTACTCATCACTGAACCTGCAACTTAATGAACACCAGCAGTTCCACCCTCTCCTCCACCGTGCTAGCAGTACTTGCAACCTTCCTTGATCACCGCTCCATTGCCTGACGATATTCGCTCAAAAGTGTTTATTTTAAGCTATTATCCTTTTAGCAGTATCACACTTTTCTTCATAAAACTTCAATTTTTATCAACAATTATACGTAAGAGTTTCTACCATTGGGTAGAACACACTTTTTAGATGAAAATTGACTATTCGCATAAATTATATGCATTTTCAAAGGTCTACATGCAAAGTCGTCTTGATTAAGCCTCATTACGTGTTTTTTCTATCGCAGGAAACTATAGTAGACAATTTTGATGGATTGAGTCTAGGATCAAAGCTCAAGAACCAACAGACGGAGAATAAGAAGATGTAGGCCAAGAGTGGGAAGAGCCAGTGAGTCAGAAAAGCCTGAGAAAATATCAAGAGAGCTGGAGAGCCAAGCACCCCGAGAAGATATTAGGAGGTGCTCTAATAAATGGAAGTGGAAAGTCAAGGAGAGGGGTGATTTTCACATAAAAGGAAATAGCTTGGGGGAAATCACGGGTCATATATATCAATGGAGAGAAGAAAAACCCGAAAGGGGGTATCATCTCCACCATGTCAATAGCTCTTCTTTCCCTCACCCATTCCATTCACGTCTCTCCTATCTCTCTCCTTCTTTATCTCTTCTCTCAAAACCCAGTCGTCCTCACCTCTTCATCATCCTCTCCACCAAGTATTTCTCTCTCTCTCAAAACGTTGAACCAGGCGCCGGCGAGATCTTCTCCCTTGGCTGGAACTCCTATCTCTCCCATCGTTGCTAGTTCGACCAGCACAACAACAACTAGTCTGCCCCATATCCACCACCTGCAACTTCATCCCCAGCAGCAAGCTTCTCAAGAAAATGACCTGCAACCTCCAAAGTTGCAGGTCTGCAGTGGTGTTGTCTTCACCATTATCGCCGACTACCTCCCCTGCAACTTCGGCCGACTACATCTCCCCACGCCTCATTCTCTCTTCCCAATCTCTCTCACCCCACTTCCCACGTTTCACTGTCCTCTCCAAAAAAAAAAATACAAAAAATACAAAAAGGAAGGGAAGAAGAGGAGACCGCCCTCCACTCTTCCTCACCTGCCACTCCAGTATCACCACCACGATTCAGATCTCCGTCTTCTCCAAAACCGCCTGCAACCTCTCCATCAACGGCCAACACCTCCACACCATCGTTGGGTTCACGTCTCACATCAGGCTGCCCACGGATCTCACCCAACCTACAACCCATTGCAGCCACCAGTAAGTTTCATCATCCTTCCCTTCAATAGTTGCAAACCTACAACTCTTCGCATTGCTGGCCGACAACCACATCTCCTTGCTGCCATCCACCATACCTACAAGATAACCATCAAAGTGAGAACCTGCACTTTCTCACCGCCCTAAATCACCAACCCGATCCATTACCCACAACCCCCACGGCCTTCGGTTGCATCTTGCAAACCCACGGGTTGCCCTCCTCTTTGCATGCATCACGGCCTGCTTTGGCCGAATACATCTTTTCCAAGGTAAGATCCCAAAGTGAGTCTATTTCTCTCTCTCTAGGTTCTCAACCTTTCTCTCTCTAAACCTATTCTCTCCACGGTCGGAAACCTACAACTCTGGCCACCTTCATATGGTGCACCACCGGTTCTCCAGCCACCTTGAGTTGCAGGCCAGCCACCTCTGCCCCAAGCTAGTTTAAAACACCAGCAACTTGAACCAGGTCTGAAGTCTTGAGATAGGTCTGTGCAATTCCACTGGTGGACTATTTTAGCTGCCACAATCCACCACAATGTGATCCTCCTTCAAAGCTAGCAAATCATCCTCCCTCTCCATAGGTTGAAGGTTGTAGATTCACGTCCTCCACCCTCCTTGCTGCCCTCGTCTCCAGCAGCAACCATTCCATCTCGCCCCACCTATAACATCGTGAAGTACCATCATTTTCACGCCCGAACGCACAACAGTCAGTGCACCATCCATTACCGCCTCCACACGGACTGCCACCCACTGTTGTGGTTTCTTAAGGTGAGAATCCTTACCCACTGTTATTGTGTGCACCATTCCAGTCAGTCACACCTCTACCTCTTGACGACAGCAAGTCTTCCATCCACTTCATCACCACTGCCATCACGACCAGCAACATCTACAAAGCATCTTCTCTTCGTGCTGGACCTCAACAACACACTGTTACCACCAATATCCTCTCCCTTGCTGGTGATCTCGTCCATCACGAACAGACACCACTATGTCGCTCTTCCATCAGCCAACAGAACCTACAACTGTCCGTTTGAAATGCCGCATAGCACCTCCTGCTAGTATCACTCCAACCTGCAAACGCACTTGCACCTCAGGCAGGTCCGTATCCTTCACCTTCTCCTTTGTCATCGACAACATCTCCTTGTTGGACCATTATCTCCCCTCTACCACCGGCAATAACAATGCTAGCCAAATCAACTCCGGGACCGCCAATCATCCCACTTCTATGTGCATGCTTGACCCATCTCGTTGGTAGCACTTGGCCGAACCATCCATGGCCAAATCCCAGTAAGTCTCAAGAGGTAAACCCTTTCTTCTCTCTCGAATTCTCTCTCTAAAACTATTTCTCCCTCTCTTCCATTTTTTTCTCTCTCTAGGTTTGATATTTATCTATCTTCTTTCTCTCTCTAAATGTCATGTTTCTTCTATCTCTCTCTCTAGTTCTCTCTCTCATTCCTCCACTTTCTCTCTCTAAGATAATTCTTTATTTCTCTCTCTACTTTCTCTTTCTAAAACCTATCTTTTCTTTCTAGTTTTCTCTTCTTTTTTTACTTTTTCTCTCTAAGTTGCTTTCTTTCATTTTCTTTTCTCTCTCTAGAGTCCATAGCATTTTCTCTCTCTAAATCTTAGTCTCTTTACCATTGCTTTTTAGGTTAGCATTTATCTTTATTTATTCCATTTATGTACGCACTTTGATCAATTAATAAATTTAGTTGAAATTTTATTGTTTTATTTTCTTTGATTCTTGCTCAAGTAATTAAATTTTTTTTTGGAAAGTAATTCTTGCTCAAGTAATTAATTAATCTCACTCCAAAAAGCTTGTTTTTAAACCTCGATTTGCCCACCATTCTAACCTCACTATATTCTTTAAGCATTTTCTGTGTTCTCATGTTCCGATAAATTGTGTTCGCTAACCCCGAGTGCGGATTCGACATCCGACATATCTCTATACAAAATCCGCATTTTTGCAGGATTCAAAAGTGAACCGGATCAAAATACAAATATTGTTAAACTAGGGTTTCCGATCAAACGACACAAAAAATTCCTAATTTCAGATATCTTGAAAAAGGAAAAGACCAAATTATGTTGTAAAAACGCTTAACTAAAAATTGAATTAGAAAATCTAAATCAAACAGTGAAGGATAAAGATAATGAAGTAACACTTATTCTGAGTAGAGAATAAGAACTTGAAGATGAAATTGAAAATTAAGTCTCGAAATGAATGAATTAGAACTCAAGAATAGAACCTTAATCAGAAATATTACATAAGAAAATTCTAGACTTGAAAATCTATTAATTAACCATGGGAAAAGCAAACAATGATAGGAGAGGTTTTGGATATGATAGAAAAGTTTTTAAAACTTTAACTCTAAAATTGTGTTTGTAAAAGCTACTATTGATTTAACCCAAAATGAATAAATTGAAAAATTGAATATCATTTTTCATTATTATAGACATTCTCGACATATGATAGAAGTTAGAATTTCTAAAGAAAAAATGAAGAAAATGAAAGAATGAAAAACCTGTAGATTTTAGAAGAATTCAGAAAACAAACCAAAGAAAAATAATTATTTGTTAAAATAACTGCTTCAAATACTAGAGCTAGAGCCATGAAAGAAAACATTAATAACTCACTAACCAACAAGAAAAACAATGATAAATCACTTGTGAAAAGTTGGAATAAAAATTGAATGAAAAATGTTTGGTTATTCATAATGCTATAATTGCAAAGGAAATTTCTAAGTGGTATTTGGATGGTGGATGCTTCAAACACATGACTGGAAAAAGATCTCATTTTTGTTCTTTTAATTAATACCATGATGGTAATGCTATATTTGATGATGGTAGTAGTGCTAAGATTATTGATAGAAAAACTATTCAAAGTCTAGGAATACCTAAGATTGAGAATGTATTGCGTGTAGATGGTCTGAAACATAACCTTTTTAGTATTATTCAGATTTGTGACACAGACCACATATGCAAGTTCTTTAAAGAAAAATCTGTAATCCTAGACAAAAAGTCTAACAAAGTAATCATTTAAGGAAATAGAACTTCTGATAATTATAATGTCATTGAAACTGGCAGTTCGATTAAGTGCAACATAGCATAAACAAATGAAACCGAACTTTGGCACCAACGTCGATCTATGGCACATAAATTTTAAAGACAACCAAGATCAGTAAGAAAGAATTAATTAGAGGGGTCCCAAAACTTGATAAGAATTATCAAACTATCTGCAAGTTTTGCCTAAAAAGAAAACAAGTTAGAAGTCCACACAAAAAGGTTAAAAATATTATAACCTCTAGAATTCTAGAACTGTTACACATGGACATTGTTGGACCCAATAAAATAGAAAGTCTAGGAGAAAAAAGATATTTCTTAACTATTGTTGATAATTTCTCTAGATCTACTTGGGTAGCTTTCCTAAGAGAAAAATTAGAAGCATTTGATGAGCTTACGAAAATCTGTAAAATGATACAAAATGAGAAATGATTGTCTATTCTTAGCATTAGAAGTGATAATGGTGGAGAATTTGATAATCACAAGTTCACTGAATATTGTGAGGAGAATGGGATTAAACATGAATTTTCTACAACAAAGACACCTCAGCAGAATGGGTTAGCCGAGAGGAAAAACAGAGCTCTTGATGAAATGGGAAGCGTTATGCTTACGAGCAAAAATCTTATCAAAAATTTGTGGGTTGAAGCAATGAATACTGCATGTTGTACGATCAATCATGTTTATCTCTAGACATGAACTTTGTAGACAACCTATGAGATTTGGAATAGAATTAAATCAAATGTAAAATATTTCTCAGTCTTTAGTAGTAAATGCTACATATTCAGAGACAAAATCTTGAAAAGTTTGACTCTAAAAGCGATGAAGGCAGACAAAATCTTAAGAAGTTTGACTCTAAAAGTGATGAAGACATTTTTCTAGGATATTCCACTAAATGTGGAGCCTATAGATCTTCAACAAAAGAACCTTAACCATAGAAGAATCAGTAAATGTTGTTGTTAATGATGAGCATAGAAGGTGAACTGAATTTCTTTCTAGGACTTCCGAAATAACAATTCATTCTCTTTTACTCAGAATACTTAAAAAGGGGGGGTTGATTAGGTATTAAAATTTACTTTCATCTAAACAGTTTTACTGGTCTAGTAGGGTGATGAACTCGCATGCCACAATAAAACAGTTGATTGATAAAAGAAAGATTATAATCAACTCGAATCAAATATATCTCTGTGATATATTCTCTTCTTTGTCATTTGGGTTAATCAAAATAATTAGCGGAACAAATAATCCACAAGACAAAAAGTTTTTATGTGGAAACTGAAAGTAGGGTTTTTCCGCATCGTTGGTTACGGAAACCCACGTTTCAACATATTTGTAATTATCCGAGACTTTTAACCTGTAGAATGAGCAATTTTGCACAGTGGCTCGTGTCGGATGTCGATCCGCACTCGGGATTAGTCGGATTAGCGCGAATAAGAACATAAAATGACAGATAATATACAAGAAAAATGTGGAAGGATGAGAATGGCAAGTCGAGATTAAAAACGCATCCAAGTGAGATCCAGAAAATACTAAAATCATCGAAATCAAATTGCATTAATTAAACTGTTGCTTACATGAAATAAATGACAGAAATAAATAAAGCGGTAAATCTACTCTAGAAAGCATGTAATAAAGCATGTAAAGAGATGTTAGAGAGAGAGGAAGAAGGTAGAGAGAGATTTTCACCTCGGTCGTTTACCGGCCGACAAGGTAGAGGTGAGAGAAAAACTCACCCTTTTGCATTCACCGAATGGAGTCGGCAGTGCAAAAAGGCGATCAGCCTGGGGATTCTAGATAGAGAAATTCACTTACCCTAGAGAGAGAAAATGAACCCTAGAAAGAGATAATACCTTATGCGCACTTACCATGATTTGAGACCAAGATCGACCCAGTGAGTGGTTCGGCCTGGGTGATTGGCCAAGAATGAAGGCCAAGTGAGTGCATGGCCTCGAGAAGAGGCCGTAATTGCTTGCTTATGTAAGGAGTGTTGTGAGCATGGAACCTTGAAGATCCGCAAGGAAAGAGGGCAGGAAGAGGCTATGGATTACGGAGTGAAGCATGGTCTGCACATGGAGGGCAACGTGGCACGTCTGGGTGCTTGTGCACGCTGGCTTGGGCTGCAAGCCCGAGAGGTGGTTGGAGTGCACTACATGCCTCAAAAAGATGATCCGACCGTGAGGAGCAGGGCCAAAGGGAGGGGCATTGCAAATGGTTGGATCTTCAACACTAGGCCAGAGTTCAGTGGCTATTGCAGGTGACGGAAATGGAGGTAAGGCGTTGTTGGAGGAGTCCGAACAGAGGAGTTGCAGTAGCAAGGAGCCTTGCTAGTGCACTGGAGAAGATGTTTGCTACTGGTGGCGCTGGTTGCAATAGAGAATGGAGGCAAAGGCGGTGTTGTTGTTGTGAGCGGTGCTGACAGGCGGTGGAAGATGACGCTGGCAGAGTTTGATGCGCTAGTTCGTGAAGGAACGGCAACAGCAACAGGGAAGGAACCCGATCTGCAAGAGAGGAGGAGCTATTGTTGCAGGCGACGCTGCCCTGCAACAGGGCAGCACGGTGTAGAAGTGGCTGGCGACTGAGACAGCAACGGTGCAGCGATGAGGTGGAGTTGTAGACGGCCTTGGCGGTGAAGAGGAGCAGCAAGCGTGCTGGTTGCCAGCGCTCGGTGGTTGCTGTTTTGCACGTCTGTGTTCGCTTGAACCAGACCGTAAACAAGACCGTGAAGCGCACGGTTTAGAGACTTGCAGGTGCGTGCAAGTGGGAGGTGCTGATCGCCCAGAGGAGCAGACGATGGTGGTGGGTCGTGTGGTGGAAATGGAGCAGCCATGGAAGTGCAGCAACAGGCCGGAGTTGCGTGCTTGTACGACAGACTAGTTCAGTCCGCCGGAGAAGATGAAGAAGAAGATATGAAGAACAAGGAAGAAGATGAAGAGGATGAAAGGGAAGGAGGAGGAATGATGTGGGGGGAAGGAGAGGAGAAAAGGGGTTTGAAAATTAGGGTTCGTCCCCCTCCTTCCCCCTTTATATAAGCTCCTAATTTCCATTAATGGAAATTAAGAATTTTAGGAAATAAAAAATATTAAATTTTTTTTTTTTAAGGAAAACCTTTTTTTTCTTTGGGGAATTTCCCCATTTAGTGGACCCCCCTTATTTTTATTTTTAAATATTGATTTAAAGCATTTTAAAATCTCAGGGTCCACTATATGGCTGGGTCACGGGTCGATGATGATGGGCCCGGCTACAGGCCCACATGGATTGATGATGTCCATCGTCTCACAAGATGATGTGATAGACAGTTTGATGACGATCGGATGGATGGTGACTGGATTGGGACCCAGATTGGTAGATCGATGGATCTAAAGAGATCCAATGGTCCGATGGAAGATCCAATGGTCAGAAAGCTAAGGGAGATGAGACAGAGCCAACGGGCAGAAGTTCTGAGGTTAGGTCAGTAGATCCGAGGATCAGGTGGTGATGTATAGGGAGATGAAGAAAGACGAGAGAGAAATAGGAGAGAAAACTCTACAGACTATAGAGATAACTGCTGGCGGAGGGTCTAGAACTCTAGTTTTCAATATATTCTCTTCTTGGGCTTCGCCAGCAGAGCAGATTATTATTTTCTTTTCATTTCATGTGGCTTCGACTGCTTTGGTCCGTCTCTTGGTCATCGGCTCTCCATCTCTCTTAGTTCTTTGGGTTGGCTCTTCGATTCTCTTGCTCAGCCCGTAATAGGCTCATATCTTCTAAACATAGCTCGTTGGCTCTTTAAGCTTTGATTATGGGCTTCTATGGTTGATTGTGGGTGATATTCGCTCAAAAGTGCTTATTTTAAGCAATTATCCTTTTAGCGTTATTGCATTCTCCTACGTAAAATGCTCTATTTATCTACTTTTCTACGTAAGAGCCTCTTCTGTTGCGTGGAACACACTTTTCTGGACGAAATGGTATATTTGCATGCATTAAACACATTTTTAGAAGTCTAGATATTAAGCCGTTCTGATTAATTCTCATTACGCGCTTCTTCTGTCGCAGGAAACCCCGATGGGACGATTCTCGAGACTTGTGGGCCCAAATCGATCATGAAAGCCCATTATCAAAGCTTAAAGAGCCCACATGCTATGACTAGAAGATATGGGCCAAATATGGGCTGAACAAGATGACCTAAAAGCCGGCCCAAAGAACGAAAAGAACAGGAGAGCCAATGACCAAGAGACGAACCAAAGCGTTTAAAGCCACATGAGTCAGCAAGGAGTGATAATCTACTCTACTGGAAAAGCGTGAGGATGGTCACAGTGAAGACCAGGGTTCCAGACCCTCCGCCAGTGCTTTTCTCTCTATTTTCTGATACTTTCTCTCTCATCTCTCCTTATTCTCTCTCTCTCTTCATCTCTCGGTCCTCGAATCTACTGACCTAACCCCAGAACTCCTGCCCATCGGCTCTATCTCATCTCCCTTAGCTTTCTGACCGTTGGATCTTCCTTCGGACCGTTGGATCTTCAATCTGACCGTTGGATCTCTCTAGATCCGTCGATTTACCAATCTGGGTCCCAATCAAGTCACCATCCATCCGATCGCCATCAGACTGTCTGTCACATCATCTTGTGAGACGATGGACATCATCAATCCATGTGGGCCAGTAGTCGGGCCCATCATCATCGACCCGCTGTCCGACTAGTTAGTGGACCCCGTGAATTTCCAAAGAATTTTAATTAAATTTTAAAAAATGGGGGGTCCACTAAATGGGGACATTCCCCAAGAAAAAGTAGCATTTTACTTAAAAAAAAAAAATTAAAAATATTTTTTTTATTTAAAAAATACCCTATTTCCATTAAAGGAAATAGGGAGCTTTATAAGAGGAAGGAGAAGGATTCGTTCGAACCCTAATCCCCCTCTTTTCTTCTCCTCTCCTTCCCCGAATCTTCGGCCCACCGTTTCCCTTTCTTCTTCTCCTTCTTTTTCTTCTTTTCGTTCTTCATCTTCGTCATCTTCTTCACGTTTTCACCGGAGTTGCAGGCTGCAACTCCGGCCGACAACTCTCCCACGATCTCTTCTCTCCCCATCTCTTCTCTCCCTTCTATCCCTCTCTAGCACGTCCTCTTCTTGGGGACGTGTTCTCTGTTGCAGGTGGTGGCAATCTCATCTCCAACAACCCCCCGAAATGTTGCTGCACCAACGGTACCGCCTGCAACCTCCGCCTGCAACATCTCCGCCTTGCTGCCTCCTACAGCCAGCAGTTGTACACCGCCTAGCCCACTACCGCCATCCACCTCCACCAGCACCTGCTGGACACGAGTCTGCAACTCCAACTTGCAGACCGTGTTTCACAAGAAAAGTAGTAGAGGAGGAAGAAGAGGAGGGGGGAATTGCAGCATACTTCACCGCTGGATCCGCCTCCTTCGTCTCTCCTTGCTACTACTGTCTTCCCCTTGCATGAGCACCACCGACAGGTTCGCCCATTCCTTCATCAGATCGGACCCCCATTCTCCTTCCTCGCTCCAAGCCGCTACAACAGCCACCGAACTGCTACTCTTCACGGTTTTTGGTGTTGCAAAATTGCAACACCAACCACAGTCCGCCCCCACAAACCAGCACCGCCTGTTGCATGATCGCCCCCTCCTCCATCGCGTCTTCATCCCCCTCCAGCCACGTTGCTGGTGTTGGTAATGGCATAACCAATCCCCTCTTGAACAGCTGCCTCTCTCTTCTTCTCTCTCCGTTTTCACCAAGAAAAAAAAAAAAAACAGAGGGCATCATACCCTCCATGGTGGCTGCTGCCCACTCACCATCACAATAACAACTTTAGGCCGTTCCAACCATCTTGGGCTAATCCATCATGATCGATCTCGACCGAGCATTCCGGGTATGTTTCAAGGGTAAGAATCTCTCTCTTAAGCTCTTTCTCTCTCTAGTCTCTCTCTCTAAAACTCAGTTTTCACTCTCTAGATCTCTTAATTTCTTTTTCTCTCTCTAGTTAATCTCTCTAGATCCTAATCTCTTTTTCTTTCTCTAAGTCTAGTTCGTTTCTCTCTCTACCACCTATCTTTTTCTCTCTAGATTAAATTTGTTTATGGCTTTCTAGATTGTTTTTGAATTTAATTTGAATTGTAAGAACTCATTGAGGATGAATAAAATTATTATTTTTACATTTGTTAGTTTACTTTTGGGTTTTTGGTTGTTTGTGGAAATTTCTCTCTCTAAAAATCACTAAGCATGTTTTAAATCGCTTCACCATTCTCACCCCACCACAATTTCTGAGATAAATCCGTTATTTCATGTTCATGAGTCGCGCCAACTAACCCCGAGTGCGGATCGACATCCGACACGAATCCCTATACAAATCTGTCAATTTTGCAGGATAATCAGGATAAAATCGGATAAAATTACAAATCTTGTTGAAGTTAGGGTTTTCGTAACCAACGACGCGGAAAAACCTTACTTTCAGTGGGCCCACAAGTCTCGAGAATCATCCAATCGAGGTTTCCTGCGACAAAAAAAGTGTGTAATGAGACTTAATCAAAATGGCTTCATATCTAGACTTCCAGAAATGTGTTTAATGCATGTAAATATACCATTTCGTCCAGAAAAGTGTGTTCTACGTAATGGAAGACACTCTTACGTAGAAAAGTGGATAATTAGAGCAGTTTTACGTAGGAGAGTGTGATAACGCTTAGAAGATAACAGTGGAAAATACGCACTTTTAAGCGAATATCAGAAACCTTAACCAAGGAAAAACCATAGGACTACGTCCAGACAAAAAGTATCATTAACTGAAAAGTTCTGAATTATAAAAGTTACCTACAAGCACCATTGCAAATGCAGCTTCCAACCTTAGCCAAGGCCACTACTGGTGCGTCCACGTCCTCTGGCTCCACACTACGAATCCACGCGCGCTCTTACAATCATGAAGCCTTTGCCGCTTATTCAATTTGGTACACCCTAAACCTACATTTGATCAGTATGTAAAGAATAATTTCTTATTCTAGTTTTGGCAAAGATTCCGTGTGACATAAACATTCATGTAACCGTTCCTACGAGCACTAATGTAGCTTTGAAGTTGTCGTGGTATGCATTCTTCGCCGACTACGTGAAGACTAAAAGACGAAGATCGTAAGAATCAGACAGTTGACGACAAGAGTCATCTGAGTAACTGCTTCTCTCCTGTTAAAAATCGTGTACACTCGCATAGGAAGGTAAGAGACTAAGTGACCATAAGAATATGATATTAAAATCTAATTAATGGTTGAACTAAGTCAAAGGACTAACCCTAGTCATTTCGTGCAAAGAGAAGTTAAAATATTGACTAAGGGAAGTCTAATCTATTGAACATGTGTGTACAATCGATGGGACAAGATTGTGAGAACCAATCGATTGGACTCTACGGGACAGAAACTTCCTAGAGTACAATCGATTGGAGTCTTCACATTGTCTGCTTCAGTAGTTCCGCTTTGTTGCCTATTTTCTATTTGTGTGAGGTATCCACAAAATTTGCTGCAACTCCTCATGATTGTACCCCAACGAGATTGGATAGAAATCTGTATTCGTATAATTTGATCGTTGGTGTTGTCGATGTAATTTTTGAATACCCGATTCCAAAAATTTATTTTTGTTTGCAAATTACTGACAATCGGGTCTTGGGTGACACTCAACCATGCATTGCAAATGGCCACATCTTGAGCCATATCAAATGCCTTTCTCCTTCTTGTCGATTGTGGAGTGTTTTCCATTTAAAAAATGAAAAGTGTAGGGAGAAGAGTTCAAGAGCAAAAAAATCTTTCAAATTACTAATTTTTTTAGCACAATATCTACTTGCATTTTTCTAATATTTATAGACATTTTTCTTAGTGCAAAAGAGTAAAAATATTAAAAACTTATTTTGAGGTTAAAATAGTCAAATATTACACTATGACCGTCTATAGCCATTTATATCCGTTGAAGTATTTTTTTAAAGGGTCGGGCTCCGTTGACAAATCTAAAATGACAGGTAAAATGACAGGGACACAATATAAGCCAGGTGGCACACTGTTACAGGACTCTAACCGTACGGATGTTTGTCATATCCCATGGTGGACCTATAAACCAAAAATAAGCCTGATTAGTGATTTAAAAGTGTTGCATCTTTGTACCTCAAATACTGCTCAAATTCCCACAGTTGAGATCAGCTCATGAAAATAAGTTCAATCCAACACCTATAAATCACTAATCAAGTTGATTTTTGGTTTGTCGGTCCACCATGGAATAGGACAAACATCCATACGGTCAGAGTCCTATAACAATGTGCCACGTGGCTTATATTGTGTCCCTATCATTTTATCTATCATTTTAGATCTGTCAACGGAGCCCGACCCATTTTTAAAAGGGTTGTGATGTTACAAGGTACACCTGAGATCTTTTCATTTGCGGAAGCAGCATTTTTGGTAGTCACCACTGCCATCTGGGCCCACTGACCTCATGGATGTTTAGCCCACCCCTTAATAGACATTCATACAAAAAATCAGCTTGTTTAATGATTTTTAGCCGTTGGTTTTAGTACTCAAAAAATGGTTGCATTCAACGGCTATAAGAATGCCTTAAAAAGTGCTAAAAAGTGTTAAAATCTAATGGTTATAGATTACCAATCAAGGTGATTTTTGGTCTGTATATCCACCAAGGGGTGGGCTAAACATCCATGCGGTCAGTGGGCCCAGATGGCAGCGGTGACTACCAAAAATGCCGCTTTCACAAATGAAACAGTTTCAGGCATACATTATTAAATCTTTTTCCTTTTTAAAATGGATGAAATGATTAAATCAGAAAAAGTTGCCACGTGACACATGTTTTTTAAGTCGTTCGAACTTTTTTTTTGGGACGGGATATTGGCACCCGCATTTTTGCTCAGTAAACCCAAAAATCCCCCACCCTCATTTTTCACTCATCACACCCATAAAAAAAAATAAAAAAAAACTCAAAAAAAAAAACGGAGAAGGAGAAGAAGAAGAAGAGGAGGAGGAGGCCGCCGCCGCCGCTACCACCGTAGCAGGTACGTCTCTCTCTCTCTCTCTCTTTATTCTGGGTTGCATCGGCAGCCCGGCCCTCCGAGGCTAAGTGTGGAATGCCACACTCGGCAGCCTGGTTGAGTGTGGCATTCCACACTCGGCTTCGGGGGCTGCGAAAGTAAGGTTTTTCCGTGTCGTCAGATCAGAAACCCTAATTTCAATACAATTTGTAATTATCCGAGACTTGTAACCTGTAAAATGAGCAATTTTACACAGTAGCTCGTGTCGGATGTCGATCCGCACTTGGGATTAGCCGGATTAGCACAATAAATACATAAAATGACCGAGAAACTTGTAGAGAATGTAACACAACTTTATTCAAATCTGACTTCATTCAATCTAACATGTCTCTTATAATGAAAATAACTAATTTATAAAGCATAAAAAAAGAATAAACTAGAGAAAGAAATTTAGAGAGAGAAAGTAGAAAGAGAGATCTAGAGAGAGAGAGATGCCCTAGATTCATAGAGAGAGAAAAGGAGAAAATTACCCTTGGAACTTACCTGAGGTAGCAAGGAGCTGAGAGGGACAAGCTAAGCTAGGAGTTGCAATTGATATTCATCCCGTGTGATGGTTGTGTGGGGAAGGATCACCCAAGATGATAAAGGTTGATGTCCAAGCCGTGGCCAAGATAGGAAAAGCAAGGGTAGTGAAGTGATGATCATGGTGGATGAGCTATACCCCTTGGAGGTGGGACAACAGGATCGCTGGCTGTAGGTGCAGCAACGATTGAACCCTTGAAGTTCTAGGTGTGGCCTTGAGTGGTGAGGAAGAGCCAACCGTGGATTATGGAGGAGCTGTCCACGTTGGTGTGCCAACGTTGAAAGAGAGAGGTTGTTGGCTAATGGAGAAGGGTTCCCTCCCCCTTCTCTTCATTCATTCTTCTACTCTTTGTCCGGCAAAGATTGGTGGCCAGCAATGGTGAAGCTTGCAGGGAGGAGCGGCAGCAAAGTGGTGGTGGATGAAAGACCGGCTCAACGGGAGTCTTCAACATGGAAGAAGGTGGTCAAGTTCTGAGTTGCAGGTCCACCGTTGGACTCATTTGACTGCTTGTTTTGCAGTGGCGTTGCTAGCCTGCAACATAAGGAGAGGAAGATGAAGACAACGCTAGCGTTCGGTCCAAAGGGAGGAGCAACAGCCACCGTTTCAGCAAATGAGAGCAAGGAGAGGGTTTGACGTTGAGAGAACACCTGCAACTCAAAGTTGCAGGTCTGTTAAATACTTGCAGGTTCGGCCTGCTTAAGGGAAGACGGCTTGGGGTTTTTGGGGTGAGAGCTTGGGGAGAGAAGAGAGAAAGTTGTGGGGGATGGAACCCAGCCAGAGTTGTAGGCGGACGGAATGAACCAGTCCGGTGAATGGGTTGCCGGTGGTGGCTGTTTGGAGAACAGATATTCGCTCAAAAGTGCTTATTTTAAGCAATTATCCTTTTAGCGTTATTGCATTCTCCCACGTTAAAATACTCTATTTATCTACTTTTCTACGTAAGAGTCTCTTTTGTTGCGTAGAACACACTTTTCTGGACGAAATGGTATATTTGCATGCATTAAACATATTTTCGAAAGTCTAGACATGAAGTCATTCTGATAGAGTCTCATTACGCGCTTCTTCTGTCGCAGGAAACCCCGATGGGACAATTCTCGAGACTTGCAAGCCCACATCGATCAGGAAAGCCCATTATCAAAGCTTAAAGAGCCCACATGCTATGACTAGAAGATATGGGCCAAATATGGGCTGAATAAGAGGACCAAAAAGCCGGCCCAAAGAACGAAGAGAGTAGGAGAGCCAATGACCAAGAGACGGACCAAAGCGTTTAAAGCCACATGAGTCAGCAAAGAATGATAGTCGACTCTACTGGAGAAGCGTGAGGATGGTCACAGTGAAGACCAGGGTTCCAGACCCTCCGCCAGTGCTTTTCTCTCTATTTTCTGATACTTTCTCTCTCATCTTGATATTCGCTTAAAAGTGTGTATTTTCCACTATTATCTTCTAAGCGTTTTCACACTCTCCTACGTTAAAATGCTTTATTTATCTACTTTTCTACGTAAGAGTCTCTTTTGTTGCGTAGAACACACTTTTTTGGACGAAATGGTATATTTGCATGCATTAAACACATTTTCGGAAGTCTAGACATGAAGTCATTCTGATGGAGTCTCATTACGCGCTTCTTCTGTCGCAGGAAACCCCGATGGGACAATTCTCGAGACATGCGAGCCCACATCGATCAGGAAAGCCCATTATCAAAGCTTAAAGAGCCCACATGCTATGACTAGAAGATATGGGCCAACTATGGGCTGAATAAGAGGACCAATAAAAGTCGGCCCAAAGAACGGAGAGAGAGCAGGAGAGCCAATGACCAAGAGACGGACCAAAGCGTTTAAAGCCACATGAGTCAGCAAAGAATGATAGCCTACTCTACTGGAGAAGCGTGAGGATGGTCACAGTGAAGACCAGGGTTCCAGACCCTCTGCCAATACTTTTCTCCATTTTCTGATACTTTCTCTCTCATCTCTCCTTATTCTCTCTCTCTCTTCATCTCTCGGTCCTCGAATCTACTGACCTAACCCCAGAACTCCTGTCCATCGGCTCTATCTCATCTCCCTTAGCTTTCTGACCGTTGGATCTTCCTTCGGACCGTTGGATCTTCAATCGGACCGTTGGATCTCTCTAGATCCGTCGATTTACCAATCTGGGTCCCAATCAAGTCACCATCCATCCGATCGCCATCAGACTATCTGTCACATCATCTTGTGAGACGATGGACATCATCAATCCATGTGGGCCAGTAGTCGGGCCCATCATCATCGACCCGCTGTCCGACCAGTTAGTGGACCCCGTGAATTTCTAAAGAATTTTAATTAAATTTTAAAAAAATGGGGGGTCCACTAAATGAGGACATTCCCCAAGAAAAAGTAGCATTTTACTTAAAAAAAAAAAAAAAAATTTTAAAATATTTTTTTTATTTAAAAAATACCCTATTTCCATTAATGGAAATAGGGAGCTTTAAAAGGAGAAGGAGAGGGGTTCGTTCGAACCCTAATCCCCCCTAATCTCCTCCTCTCCTTCCCCCTATCCTTTCCCTTCTTCCCCACGACTTCCCTCTCCTCTTCTTCCTCCTTTCTTCTTCGTCTTCTTCCCCATCCTTCGCCGGAGTTGCAGGTTTGCAACTCCGGCCGTTCTTCTTCTTCTTCTTCTTCTTCTTCTTCTTCTCTTTCTTCTTCTTCTTCTTCTTATTCTTCTTCTTCTTCTTCTCTTCTTATCTTCATACCGGCTGGAGTTGCAGAACTCCGACCGTGCGCTTCCTCCCTCTCCGCCTTCCTCTTCTGCTCCATCTTCCTCGCTTCTTCTTCTTCGTTCTCTCCTGCCCATCCTCTTCTTCTGCTGTTCTTCTTAGCAGGTACCGCCCACAGCACGTCTTCACGTGCTACCGGAGTTGCAACCTCATCTTCTTATTCCCGTCTTCTCCATCTCCGGCGAGAATCACAATCTGGTTCTTCCATTGGTGCGTCTTCGCGGATGAACAGCGCTCCACTCCATCTTCTCGCCGGTTGCAGCCAGCAACTTCTTCCTCAATAGGTGCTGCTTTCAGCCTGCAATATTCATTGCATCTCCTTCTTTTCAAGCCAACACCACCTTCACCATCAAAACAGCCACCGTTCTTGCTGGTCTAAGCAGCAAGAACACCTCTCTCCCATGGATCTGCATTAACGATTGCTTGCTGGACCTGCGTCAAGAACAGCCACCTGCTCCTCCTTTGCACGATCGATTCCTTTCCCCCCCCCTTCTCTTTTCTTCTTCTTCTTCTTTATATGCTCCCCGGAGTTGCAGACCTGCAACTCCGGCCACCTGTTGCTGATCACCTACAACACCTTCCTCCACCTCAACCACCGCGCATCATCATCCAAAGCTTCTCCCAAGTCGTTGCATTCTTCCCTTCACCAACAGCAACGTCATCATCACCGACCTGTGGTGTTCTCTTTATCACCGTCTCCCTCTTCTTCCTCCATTGTCGCCGGAGTTGTACACTTGCAACTCCGTCGAACCTTCTTTCCACGCACCTGTAATCATCTTTTGATGCTGTTTTTCTTCACCTTGCTGCCTCTCACAGCTAGATCTCAGGCCAATCTACGGGTTGAACACACAATAGCATGACCCACAGCCACCACCGTCTTCTTTTAAATCATCGCTGGACTGAACTTCAGGCAACTACGGTGTACTTGCTGGTCGATCTCATCACCTGTTGCTGGGTTATCCACGTATACCACCAGTATATCGGTTACCCTTGATCTTGTAACCCACGCTACTACAACTCCGGTCAAACCGCTGCAAGTTTGACGGACCTACAACAGTCAAGGGATGGATCTCCTTCCTCTCATAAGGTGTTGTTCTGTACCTTAGTCTCTTCCATCCACCAAGGTAAGTCTAAGGTGATCTTTTCTTCTCTTCTCTCTTTACCTACTTTTTCTCTCTAGTTTCTAAATTTCCATGTTTCTCTCTCTATCTCTAGACTGATTTTCTCTTTCATCTCTTCTCTATCGTTCTTTCTAGGACAATGTAGTTTATTTTATTTGCTCGAGGAATTTGGGTTCAAGCAATGTAATTCGCAAATTTTTTATTATTAATAAATTCGGAGTTTGGTTTTGTTCTCTTTCATTTACAGTAATTAGTTGTGATAGCATCCAAAAAGCATATTTTGAATCACTTCACCATTCTCACCCCATCAATCCAAGCAAAAAGTCCATCATTTTATGTTCTTTACGCGTGCTAACTAACCCCGAGTGCGGATCGACATCCGACACAAGCCACTGTGCAAAATTGCTCATTCTACAGGTTAAAAGTCTCGGATTAATTAAAAATGTGTTGAAGTTAGGGTTTCCGATTCAACGACGCGGAAAAATCCTACTTTCAAATGGCGCCGTTGCCGCTCGGGTGATCAGGAGTGCGAAAAAGGACGTAAAGACGGAATTGGAAAGTTGCTGAAGCGGAAAGCTGCTCAATTTGGCCAGCCCGACCTTTTTGGGAAACTTTCTATTTTTTTATTTATTTTCAGTGATTTTTAGCAGTTTTTAAATTACTATTTTTAATGCCTCGGAAGGCCGAGTGCAATTTGTAATAATTTAGGAATTTTACTGCTTTCCATATAACTGCTAGATCTTGTTCTAAGGTTTTTTAGAAACCCTAGATTAAGTGAAAATTACCAAAAAAATAAAAATTCAAAATTCAAAAAAAAATTAGGGTTTTATATTCTGCAGATTTTTAGAAATCACCAATCAAAGATTTGCGATTTTTGGAAAGATTCCAAAATCTTGAAACTCTGCTTAATTAGGGTTTCCCCTCTTAGAAGTTTCCTCTTTAGAAGAATTTCTATCTTTAGAAATCTTTCGACTTTGGAAAAGTCTGCAAAAGGAAACACCCCAAATCTAGCAGAATTTCAATTTTGGGAAATTTCCCAAAATTGTAAGGGATCCCGTAATCAAATCTTTCTTGGAAGATCTCCACAGTTCGGGAAACTTTCCAATCTAGGTATTTTCCATCTGGGAATTCCTAAATTTTAACCCATCTCGAACTTGGAAATTAATTCAAAAACTTGCCTAAATCAAGTGCTTGTTCTGTGAACCCTAAAAGGCAAGGATCTTCCAAATAGAATCCCGAATACCTAGACCGTGCGATCTAACTTTTCTGCAGGAACACGATCCAGTGTGGGTAGAGAGCGAAAGCTCAAAGAGGTGGAGTCGGGCCCAAGCCCATTAGGATACCCCTCTCTAATCCACGGAGGCGACCCCATGGCGTGGCCCACGGGAGGTAAGTCCCTATCCTCGCCTTGAGTGCGATACAGAGTAATTTGGGTAAATCATTGCCTCATGTCTATTTGTTTTCTAGCAACAACTTATTCGACTTGCGTGGCGTGGCCGTTAATCAATCAACTATAAGAGAGCAGACCCAGCTCCAAATTGAAACTGGTGGGATTTCATCACCCACCTCATCATTCCAACTGATTTGATCCCAAGGCTCCATTTAATTAAAAAGAATCAAGAAGTAGAGCCAATTAGCCCGGTGTTCGAGGAAAAATCCACACAAAACAAACCCGCTTAACATCCAATCGAAATAAGACCACGAGCGCGGGTCCCTATTGTCTAACACACCCATAAGTCCCTGCTACTCAAGTACACTGAGCTCGACGTGGCATCTTGGACTATTCGGCGGTTAGTTGCGTGTGGACTAGGAACACGCACCAACCCTAGCTTAACCCGAGGGAACACTCTTCTTATACACTTGACCAATCCGGTTAGTCTGGGACGTACTTAAGACAGCCATTGTGCCGCACGTCTGTCTAGGCTTCGGATTGCCTTGTTGTTGACTAGAGTTAGTACTAAAGGATTCGCTCTGAAAAGTGTAGCCTGGTGAGAACCTCTGAGTGCATACAGTTAGTCCGGCGGCTAAAAGGTAAACTAGTGGTCCGCCCACTGTCATAATCTACTCTAACCCCAAAACTAACTAGATAATGCCTCAAATATATCCTGATTGTTTAGAATAGGATTATCTGTGCTTGGTGTGCATCATTTAGAATCACTACTCCAGTGTCTCCTTTTGACAACTTTTTGCCAAATCTTGGGCTTGCTTTTTCAAGTAGAAGCCCGGTTGGACCTGTCCTAACCTTTTACTGACTCGATCTGAGAGTTAGTCCACCGCACCCCTCTATCGCCTCTAATGGCAGATGAAAGGCCTCTGTATGAGACCTACTACAGTTTCTGTGAGAATCGAGGTGATCACTCTCAACAATGGTATGACAATTCTGCGTATCATCATGATACTCCAGTCTCGCACACTTCTATAGGGTATGATAATCACCGAGATCCAGAGTACAATTCTATACTCCAAGAGCTTAAAAATTCAGTCTCTGCCCTTCGTGCCGCAGTCCAGCAACCTGTGTACCATTCGCAGTCTATAGGATATTACCCTCCTATCCAGCAAGATGTCTGTACCTTTCCATCTCCAATGCAGACCTCCTATGACAACACTTATTATCCGGATAATAGGAGTCACCATAACTTTGGTTGGGAACAGTCTGTTATCCCGCAACAACTGTCGTAGGATAATTATCCTTGCGGGTTCCATCAACCCAATGGAGAGTATGACTGGCAACACTCGCAATCCCAGTACCCATCATATCTACAGAATGACTATTCTGATCAACAGTGGGCCCCTCAAGATTTCCAGAGTCAGCAGCTAGTCCTAGACTCCACTCTGCCTTCCAACTTTCATACCCAGTCGGACTACAATCAAGAGTTCGCACCACAGCTCCCCTTGGCTGAACCGCCTCCGTTGGCTACTAAACCCGGTCTAGAGGACCTTCTCTCTCAGTACATTGCCCAGCAACAACAGTTTTTCCAAGGTCTAGAGCACCAACAAAAGCAATCTATGGAAAGCTTCGAGCAACGTCTAATTCAATTAGAGAATGAGAGAGAGGAAGTCAACTTCACTAACCCACCAGTAGCTTATCCTGAGGAGAATGATATGGCCACTGTCTATAATGAGGAGTCGCACAATTGGACCAAGGACCAGAATTGCCAGGATGAAATAGAAGTTGTTACCACCCCTAGATCAAGCCTGATTATTGAGGAACCAGTGTATCCTAATTCGGTGCCTTTAACAGCACCAAATCTTGAACCTACCTCAGAGCAACCTATTTCTCACCCTATCTCTGCTGACCCTGATATCAATCTTCATGACACTGAGCTGTGTCTCGATCGTAGGATCCCAACTGTGCTAGATCTACCGTTCCCCCCCACCTCCCTTGGAGTGAGCCATATTAGTGATGAACCCATGTCTCCATCTATGGTGCCCTTAACAGCACCAACTTCTAAACCGAGAACAGAGGAACTCAGTTCCATCTCTATCTCTGATGATTCTACCTCTGCACTGGTTGCAGACATTCCCACCGTAGAGCCGTGTCTATGAAACTAGGTTTTTTCCGCGTCGTTGATTACGGAAACCCTAACTTCAACACATTTGTAAATTTAATCCAATTATCCTGTAAAATTTAGAACTTCTTGCACAATGGGAAGTGTCGGATGTCGATCCGCACTCGGGGTTAGTTTGCGCGACTCAAGAACATGAAATGACGATTTTTATCACAGAAATTTGCTAAACATAAAAGGATGGAGGGGTGAGAATGGGGATTGTAGGTGACTGAAAGCATTCTTTGGTATTTTTAGAGAGAGAAAATTCTTACAAATGTAGAGTTATAAAGAACACAACTAAATAAAGAAATTGCGGAACAACCATTGTATTAATCATTAAAAATTCCTTACAATAATAATTTGAAATCGAACAAACTAAAAGCAATAAAAAAAAAACTCTAACTAAAAAGCATAAGAGAAGAGATCAAGATGAGGAAAGAGATAAAATTAGAGAGAGAAAATGATGAGGGAAAGAGTGGATCTTTTACCTTGTGCATTCACGGATTGCTTCAGTGTGAAGAAAATGGTTGGACGAATGCACCACGTGGTGGAGCTCAAGGGCATGACGACAATAATGGTGGCTGTTGTGGGGGTTACGAGTGCAGGTAGCACTTGCAACGGTTGGAGGGGTGACCGGTATGATGGAGGATTGTGGGGCGGTAGCAGCAAGGATAGATGGAGAGGCGCTGCAATGGTGAAATCAGAATGGCTGGTAGTGCAAGGCGCTGCAAGGATGGTATGTAGCTCCTCCTCTTCCTTCTTTCTCTTCTCTATTCTCTTCTTCTTTTCCCATTTTTTTCTGGTTTTTTTTTTTTTTTTTTTTTTTTTTTTTTTTTTTGGTGAGGACGGCTATGAATCAACCCTGTTTGTGGAGCAAGCAGCGTGGGAGGCAAGAGAGGGAGATGCACATGATGGTGGAGGTGCTGATCTGGGCGGTGTTGTTAGCCGTGATGTGAGGGCAGCAAGTGGTGGTGGAGGTGCAAGCCTGGGAAGGGAAGAACACCACAACAGTGGTGTTTGGTAGCAGCTGGACGTTTTGCTGAAAGGAGGAGCAGCGTTGCTGGAGTTGGGGCGACTAAGTGCAGGGATTGGAGGAGAAGAAAACGTGGGGAGCCCAAGGACGCAGCAGCAGGTAGGGTGTTCCCTTCTCTTTCTTCTTCTTCTTCTATTTTCTTTTTTTTTTTTTTTTTTTTGGCAATGGTGGTGCTACACTGCGAGTTGTAGACGGTGTTGTCTTCGTTGAAGACGATGTTGGGGTGGTTACTGTGGTGGAGATGTGCAACGGCAAGGGGCGGCTTGGGTTGAAACAACTTGGAGAGAGTTGATATGGGCGTGGAGGAGAGAAAGTCCAGGATGTGGGAGAGAGGGCGGTAATGGTGCAGCAGCTGCTGGTGTAGGAGGCGGCAAGGTGGAGGTGCAAGGGAGCAGCTGGTTGACGGCTCCCTTGGTGAAAGAGATGGATGATGGTTTTGGAGAGGGGAGAGAGATTGACGGGGTGGGTTCTTTTTTTTTTTTTCTTTTCTTTCTCCTCTTAACGTGATGCCCTCTTTAGGGTTTCTTGAGGAGAACTTAGAGGGGGTAACGGTTTGGGCTGCAATTAGAAAGTGAGGGAGAGAGACGGTCAAGAGAGAGAGAGCTCTCTTCTCTTTCTCCTCTTGTGGACCCCACTATATGATGGGCAGCATATACATGGGAATTAATCCCATGCATTTTCAAATGGCTTGGCCTCTTTACACATTGCTAAGCCCATGGGCCCTCACCTTTTAAAAAAAAAAACTCTCCTTGCCACCTTGCATTACATGGATCCTACCTTAGCACTTCAACAAGTGTATGGCTGCCTGAAATTAGGATTTTTCCGCGTCGTTGGTTACGGAAACCCTAAAGTTCAACAATATTTGTAATTTCTCCGATTTGGTTCACTTAATCTGCAAAAATGCAGACTTGCACAGTGGCTCGTGTCGGGTATCGTCCGCACTCGGGGTTAAGGCAAATAAAGAACAAATTAATAGAAATCTGCTAGAAATGATGGAAGAGGTGAGAATGGTGAATCGGTGATTTAAAATAAGCTTTCGTGTTTTAGAGAGAGAAAATGATGAAGAAATTAAACTGAAAACAAAAATAAAATACGAGATAGAATGAACTGCTCAAATTATGAAATCAAATCACTTTATTAAATTCAAATGTCAAAATACAACTTTCAATCGAATAAAACATGCTAATTAAATAATTAACTAGAAAGCAATAATAAGAGAGACAAAATTATAGAGAGAGAAAATTAGAGATAGAGGAAGAAATGGTAGATAGAGAAATGGAGATTAGAGAGAGAAAATGGGGGTTTTAGAGAGAGAAAGAGAGATTTAGAACTTAGAGAGAGAAATAAGAACTAGAGAGAGAAAAGGGTTTTAGAGAGAGAGATAGAAATTTAAAGAGATATAGAGAGAAATTCTAGAGAGAGAAGAGAAGTAGAGAAACTTTAGAGAGAGAGAAGTGAAGAGAGAAAAAGAAAAGCTTACCACATGTATGATCGCAGCCACTGGATCTTGGCGTGCAAACTTGCATAGGGATCAAGTGACTTCAAGATAAGATACGGTGGTGGATTGATCTGTGGTACAGCAAGTAGATAAACCAGCAAGCAAGGATGACGAAGAAAGAAAGTTGCAGGTTGCAACTTAGAGTGAGAGAAGGTTGCTGATGGAGGACACACAGAGAAGCAGGCGGTGGAATTCCAGAAGCAGTGTGTTGTGAAGAACACTTGTAACCCGTGGAGTAGTGAGCATTGATGCGCCTGTTGCAGATGTGATTGTAGCAGCACGTTGCAATGGTGAGTTGCTAGTTCACGTAGGAAGAAGAGAGCACTAGCAGGTGCTACTTTATGGTTTCGGGTTGGTGATGAGAGAGGAGAAGGTGCAAACACACGGTGGTCGGTTGTCAAGAAAACGGTGGTTGTTATTTCTGGTGATGAGCAGACAGGCCGGTCGTGCCTCCAATGGTGAGGAGGATCGCCGGAGGGAGGAGAAGCTGCAGTGATCAGTGGAATGGCGTTTGCAGGCCTGTACGATGGTGGAAGAGACAAGGAGCAACAGATGTTGCTGATGGAGTGCTGGGCGGTGATAATGGTGGAGAAGGAGGAAATCGGGGTGTGCAAAGGTGAGGATGGGGTTGAAGATGCCGCCTGCACCTTGCAATTGGAATGTGGGCCGTAGAGAAGGTGGCTGGAAAGAGGTGGAGCTGCTGGTGGTCGCTGGCTGTGGGAGGAAGACGATGGAGAAGAATGAGCTATAGGTTGTTGCATCCAAGGGAGGAGCAAGCAGATCTCGTCCCAATGACCAAGGATATCAGCCAGTGACGATGAAAAGAACCTGTTGGACTTGCAGGTCTGTAGGAGGTTCGAGATCTTGGTTGAGGTGGTTACTACAGCCACGATTTGCACTGAGAGAAGGTGAGAGGGTACCGGAGTTGCAGCAATCCAGTTGCTCAAGGAATAGCAACTAACAGCCACTAGAGAGGGGGAGTTTGAAGAGAAGAACGTGGTGGGGCAATCCAGAATCAACGAGGTTGCTGTAACGACGAGGATAGCTGGTCCGTTGGGTTGAAAAGATGGTGAACAGTTGCAGGCTGTGCAACTGTAAGTGTGGCCGGAGTTGCAGGCGGCAACTCCGGTGAAGAAGAAGTAGAAGCTTTCGCCGGTTTTTAATGGATTGTGAATGGCAGTTGCGATTCCGGCGAGCTTATCGCCGGAATTAATGGTGAGATGATGGATGTTGATCCAGTCCGGGGAAGAATGGAAATGGTGAAGAACAAGATGGTGGACAATGGCTTGGGGTAGGTTGCAGCAGGCTATTTCAAGTGTGAAATCGGTGGTGGAAAGCACAAACCAGTCCGTCTTTGGAACAATTCCGGCGAGCTTCTCGCCGGAATTAATGGTAGATCAACACTATTCACGGAGTCCGAAGAGGAGAGCAACCCGTGGTTGCTAGTGTTGTTGCCGGAATGGGATTGAGAAAGAGAGAGGGTGAAGGGAAAAAGAGGTTAAGAATTTTAGAGGGGGGAGAGAACCAAAGAAACCCAAGGTTTCTCTCTCTTTTATAGGATCGAGTAGTTTGTTGTGGGAGAGAGAAACGTGGGAATGAAGTTGGGGATTGATGAGAAGTGGTCAAAGTTGACCACTTCTCCCATTGGCTTGAATGTGGGCTTGTGAGAGCCCATGGGTTTATGTTGGCCACTTGCATTGATTGGGTCATTACAAGGATAATTGGCCCGTGGGCCTTGTGACCATGTGTCAATGGGTATGGGCATGGGCATGGGCTCAAGGATAAAGCGGGCTAATGGGCCGGATAGATATGGGCCTCTTGCGAGGCCATGGGTTAGGGTGCGTTTGGCCGCTAGAGGAGAAAAATTGGTAAATGAGCCCAAAACACCATGGGCTCTAGGACGGGTTACAAGGCCGTGGGCTTCCAATTTGCTTGTGGGTCACTTGGCCATGGGGGCTGTTAGATGATGAAACTATGATAATTGGATGAGATGAGGTGGCAGTTTGACTCGGTCCACAATTGGCGGACCGTAGGATCTGGAAAGATCCAACGGTCAGATGAATGATCTAACGGTCGAATTGAAGATCTAACGGTAGAAGAACTATGAGAGATGGAATAAAGCTAAAGGAGAGAAGATCTGAGGTTAGATGATGGAGATCAGAGGGTTAGGACGATCGATCTAAGGATCGGATGGTGAGATATAAGCAATTCGATCATGGAGAGGGAGATCGGATGGTAGATCTGGGGATCTAATGGTAGGATGAGATGATCTACAAGTTAGATATTAGAGTCTAGAGAGATGGAGAGAGAATTAGGAGAGAGGAGAGAGAAAATAATACAAAATAATGGCAAAAGAGCTGGCGGAGGGTCATGAACCCTGATCTTCAATGTAATCTTCCGTCGGCTTTACCAATTACGTAAGCCGTCATTTTATGTCAGTTGGTGCGGCTTTGAATCACTTTAGCTCGTCTCTTGGTCTTCAGCTTTTCCTCTCTCTTGGTTCTTTATCTGGCTCTATGATCCTCTGACTTGACCCGTACTTGGCCGGTCTCTTCTTGTCATAGCTTGTTGACTCCTTAAGCTTTGATATTAGGCTTCTATGGTTGATCGTGGGCCCGCAAGTCTCTAAAATCGCCCGATTGGGTTTCCTGCGAGAGAAAAGCACGTAATGAGACTTAATCAAAACGGCTTCATATCTAGACTATCCGAAATGCGTATATTTCATGCAAATAGTCAATTTTCGTTTAAAGATTGCGCTCTACGCATTGGAAGAAACTCTTATGTGAAAAAGTCGACGAAAAGACAAGTTTTGCGTAGGAGAATGCAACATCGCTATAAGGATAATGGCTTAAAATAAGCACTTTTGAGCGAATATCACTGCCACCTTTGCTTCATGGCCTTGCTGCCACCCTTGCATATGGACCCCACTTTGGCAACTTCAGCTTCTACTTGTCTTTTCCTCCCCTTGGTCCAACTTGTCCTCTCCCCAATAAGGTGAGATGCACCCTATTAATACCTCCAATGGAGGGTATTTCTTTGTGTAGTGGACTATCCTTCCACCCTCTTCTTCATTAGGTAGGATATTATCCCATGCATCTTTAGCTTCTTGTCCATTGGAGTTTGATTTTTTTGTTCTAGGATATGGGCTTGGGCCCATTGAAGCTAATGAGAAGTTGTTCTCTACAAAACTGTCAAGATCTTTTGAATTTCATGTTGTCTCATGCTATGCGGTCACTACTCGTCCTGCAACTTGCATAGCCTTGGCCCACATATATCTTTGGCTCGTAACCTCGGCCAATCTTCATGGAATCATGTGTAGCAATTTGTGTGTCCACTGGCTCTTTCTCTATCTTGGTTCTCGGTCTGGCACTTTGATTATCCTTTGGCTCGGCCTGCTCTTGGCCCACTTCTTCTTGTCTAAGTCCATTGGCTTTTTATGCTTTGATCAAAGGCTCTGGCAGTCAGTTGTGGGCCCACAATCCTTAAAATTCTCCAATTGGGTTTCCTGCGATAAAAGAAGCGCGTAATGAGACTTAATCAGAACGGCTTTATATCTAGACTTCCGAAAATGTGTTTAATGCATGCAAATATACCATTTCGTCCAGAAAAGTGTGTTCTATGCAACAGAAGAGACTCTTACGTAGAAAAATAGATAAATAGAGCATTTTACGTAGGAGAATACAATAACGCTAAAAGGATAATTGCTTAAAATAAGCATTTTTGAGCGAATATCACAACCCCCAACCAGCATATTGCCAATCCTTGGCAATTAGTGCGAAATAAATGAGCTTAAAAGGGCTCTGCACTTGCTGCACACTTTTTCTTATTAGCTCAGGGAAAACATCGTTCGTCAAATCATTGAATGGATGCAAAAATAGTTACATGCTAGCGAAGAGTTTGAAAGTTTTGGCAAGACTACAAACTGATAATCATGACCCAGAATAGTCAGACTCTACGTGTGTGTGTGATCAACGTTCTCATCATCCGACAGTAAAGATTTCCAAATCACCTCTAAGTTTTTATGCCTCGACCTCAAATCTCACATGTTTAGCACTCAGAATAGAATCACACAAGAAGGGTTTTCTTCTTTTCTCTCAATTTATATGTGAGGAGATGTATTTAATATAAAGAGGCAAAAGATCTCACATATGTTTTATTTGAAGGAAGGACATCTTTAACAGAAGAAGATCTCATGATTGGAATACCACTTCACTCGGGAACGTCAGATCAAACTCTATAGCTTCTCTTTCTCCAATCTCCACATTTTATAATCGTACTATCCTAGAATCAAGTAGGACTTTCCTGGGTTGTAATGAGGCTTAGGTCAGGTGTAGAGAGATAAAGGAATACAGAATTTCAAAGATCTTGAGAGGAGATTGCCATTTTCTTGAATTTTTCTTGCGACGTAACACCATTAGCTGGTTCTTTTCCCTTTTTTTTTTTGTATTTTTCTCTTTTTCTTGATATTTCTGAGACTGCTCAATTTCTTTTCAGCTCTTCTTCATACTTTCTTTCTATATTTTGTTTTTGGCTTGAACCACTTTCTTTTCCTTTTGAGTCTTCTTTTTTACTTTTCTTTTTCACGGTACACCCATATCAGTTATTCTTTTGTCCATCTCAAAATAAGGGTAGCCAGTCATGTTTCGTAGCTGGACTGGATTTTTGGTTGATGGGTTTGCAAATAAAAGGCTTTTATAGAAAGGTTCAAGGGGTTTCTAGTGAAGTATAATTCAGGTGAGTAAAAAGGCTGAATGGTTCAGAAAAATGGCCTAAATCATTTTCTAGGGTTTGCACTATCATGTATACTGTCTTAACTGGATACAGAGAAGGTTCTGTCGTAGTAATCCAATGTTGATGTCGTTCCGAGTTTTATGATCGAAGCAAAAGATAATGAGATCTCTCAACAAATATTGCGGGCATGAAGAATAGTGAGTCATCTTGTGACTCAGGATTATTGTATAACTCTCTGAAATGATTAAAGGCTCGAAAGCTCACTGGGTTAGGTCTCCACAATTCTTCTCACAGGATCTCTAGAATTTCCAAACTTAGGATGATTTTGATGTTGATAGTGTACAATTGTGCCGAATCTGAGTTTTTCTAAGTTTTCAAAACTGCTGTAGCCATGCTTGACTTGACTCAAAGCTAACCTTAAACAAAAATTGACATCCTCAATACTGACTTAACGGAGGTTTTCAGCTACTCAAAGTCAGGGTATTTGACACATTTTTGAAATTCTCGAAAACTTTTGGAGAATATCGGAAATCACCCCAAAAACAACATTTTTTTTTTTTAATCAAAATGAAGACATGAGTTTTGGTAAATACCCACCCCCAACCAAAATACAGCACCGTCCTCGGTGCTCATGACCGGGACATAAAATGATAACAAATCAATGATGATGATGCAAAGATTCAGGAAGGATGTTACCAAGTCGGCAGAAACTCGACAGTGTGTGGTACCTGTTGATCGGAAGAATGAATGTACCTGCATTTCCAGAGATATAACAGTAATAACAAATGCATGAGACTCATGTACTCTAGGAATACCGGAATTGCCTTTCCGAAAGCGCTAAGTTTTACGTCTTCAGCCAGACACAACGGGGGTGACAGGCACCCCCAACCAAGTTGGAGCACAGGAGACTGAGTGGATCATCAGTCGACATAGACAGGATCGATGAGATCGATCTCAAAAGTCTGAATGAATAATACGTCAAGTTCATGGAACTGTTTAAGACGCTGCCCATTGACCTGAAAAGAGTAGTGATCCTTGGGATCCTCAATAGTGATTGCCCCAAAGGGTGTGACTGCTGTGACCGTATAAGGACCGGTCCACCTAGATTTCAGTTTCCCAGGGAAGAGATGGAGACGAGAATTATAAAGAAGGACCTTCTGTCCTGGTTGGAACTCTTTCCTGAGGATGCTCTTGTCATGTATCCACTTCATTTTTGCTTTGTAATTCTTGGATAAGTTGTAGGCATCATGTCTGAGTTCTTCTAACTCATTCATTTGAAGTTTCCGCTCCTCCCCTGCGGAGTCTAGGTCGAAGTTGAGCTTTTTAATGGCCCACAGGGCACGATGTTCAATCTCTACCGGAAGATGACAGGGTTTCCCAAAGACCAGACGATAGGGAGACATATTGAGTGGGGTCTTGTAGGCGGTTCTGTATGCCCATAAAGCATCAGTGAGACGAGTAGACCAGTCTTTACGTGTGGTATTGACTGTCTTCTCCAAGATCTGCTTGATCTGACGATTAGAAACCTCCACTTGACCACTAGTCTGCGGATGATAAGCTAGGGCAACCTTGTGGGTTATCCCATACTTTTTCATTAATTTCTTGAATATCCTATTGCAGAAATGGGTGCCCCCATCACTAATGATGGCCTTAGGGGCACCGAATCTGGCGAAGATGAACTCCTTTAGGAATTTGACCACCACTTTGTGGTCATTGGTCTTGGTGGGAATGGCTTCTATCCATTTGGATACATAGTCTACCGCAAGGAGAATGTACTCAAAACCATAGGAAACTGGAAAGGGGCCCATGAAGTCGATGCCCCAGATGTCAAATATTTCATCGACCTGGATGGGAGTGAGGGGCATCATGTTCCTCTGGGAGATGCGGCCTAGATGCTGGTAATTAGGACAGGTTTTGCAGTAGATATGGGCATCTTTAAATAGTGTAGGCCAGTAGAATCCGCATTGCAGAACTTTTTCTGCAGTTTTCTTAGTACTGAAATGACCACCACAAGGTTGGTCATGACACGAGGACAAGAGATTGAGTTGATCCGATTCAGGGACACAGAGACGAATGATCTGGTCAGGACAGTATTTATACAAATAAGGGTCATCCCAAGAGTAGTACTTAACTCTTGCTAGGAATTGGCTTTTGTCCTATTTTGACCAGTGTGAAGGCATTTCTTCGGTGACAAGGTAGTTGACAATGTCAGCATACCAAGGATTAACAGAGATGGCGAACAGTTGTTCGTCTGGAAAGGTTTCAGGGATGGGCTGGGTGTCGAAGGATGACTCTAAAGTCAGTCTAGACAAGTGATCAGCCACTACATTCTCAGTTCCTTTCTTATCCTTAATCTCGAGGTCGAATTCCTGCAGTAAGAGAATCCATCGAATTAATCGAGGCTTGGTTTCCTTTTTCGACATGAGATAACGAAGGGCTGCATGATCAGTGTAGACAACCACCTTAGTGGCTAAGAGGTACTGACGGAATTTATCAAGGGCGTAGACTACCGCCAGGAGTTCTTTCTCAGTGGTGGAGTAATTCATTTGGGCAGAGTTAAGAGTTTTGCTCGCGTAGTAGATCACGTGTGACCTTTTGTCAACTCTCTGCCCTAGAATGGCGCCTAACGCGTAGTCAGAAGCATCGCACATTACCTCGAAAGGTAGAGTCCAGTCCGGGGGACGGATAATGGGCGCAGTAGTGAGCTCAGATTTGAGACGCTCAAATGCCTTGACACAGTCAGCATTAAAGTCGAAAGGACTATCTTTAGCCAGAAGATGGGACAGAGGTCGAGCGATTTGAGAGAAGTCGTTGATGAATCGCCTATAGAATCCTCCGTGTCCCAAAAAGGATCGGATGTCACGCACGGACTTAGGAATGGGCAAGGTCGAGATGATATCGATTTTAGCTTTGTCGACCTCAATGCCCTGATGGGAAATGACATGTCCCAGAACAATGCCCTTCTTCACCATGAAGTGGCATTTCTCCCAATTGAGGACAAGTCACTTGTCCTGACAACGGTGAAGTACAAGCCCTAGATGGTTCAGACAGTCATCAAAGGATGACCCAAAAACTGAGAAGTCGTCCATAAAGACTTCGAGGAATTTTTCCACCATGTCAGAGAATATGCTCATCATACACCTTTGAAAGGTCGCGGGTGCATTGCAGAGGCCAAAGGGCATGCGCTTGTAGGCAAAAGTGCCAAAGGGACAAGTGAAGGTTGTCTTCTCGTGATCCTCAGGGGCGATTGGTATTTGATTATACCCTGAGTAACCATCGAGGAAGCAGTAATAGGAGTGACCTGCTAGTCTCTCCAACATTTGGTCTATGAAGGGTAAAGGAAAATGGTCCTTCCTAGTGTTGGTGTTGAGTCGTCGGTAATCGATGCAGACTCTCCACCCTTTCTTCAGGCGCTGGGTTACCATTTCCTTGTTCTCATTTTCCACAACTGTGAATCCTGCCTTTTTAGGGACGACATGAATAGGACTCACCCATTTGCTATCGGAGATGGGATAAATGATACCCGCATCTAACAGTTTAAGGACCTCATCCCAGACTACATCCTTCAAGACGGGGTTCAACCTCCTCTGGTGTTCTCGAGAGGTTTTGGATTCATCCTCGAGATAGATGTGATGTTGGCACACCGAGGGGTCTATGCCTCGAATATCATCTATAGTCCAACCTATCGCAGATTTGTGCTCGTTGAGCAGCTCGAGAAGTTTCTTACGTTCACTCTCAGACAAAGCGGAAGCAATAATGACAGGGTAGGTTTCCTTAGGACCAAGATAGGCATAGGAAAGATCTGTGGGAAGAGGCTTAAGCTCCAATATTGGAGCAGATGGAGTAGAAATGGGTGTCACAGAAGACACGGATTGAAGAGGTTTGACTTCAGTAGGTAAAGGAAGGATGGGTTCTCTGGCCATGGTTATCAGAGGCTCGAACTCGATGAGTGGAGCGGGGATCTCTATCAGTGGAGCAGTCTCCAAAAGATCAGTGAGATCAGAAATAGCTGACTCTGTTGCAAAGTCAGCTCCAAAGTGTTCTAGACACTGCTGAAGAATATCTTCGGTGGAGTCCGGGATTAGACTCTCAACGGCACACATTTCATCGGTCACTTCGCGATCGGCATCTTGTTGCATTAGACGAAAGATATTGACCTCAGCTTTGAGGTTGCCGAAAGCAATGGACATGTTTCCGTCCCGGAAACCGATGTGTGCGTTCGCAGTGGCAAGGAATGGACGGCCTAAGATGACCGGAATGCGGTTATCCTGACACGGCTCGGTGTCTAGAATGATAAAGTCCACAGGATAATAAAAGTCAGTGACTTTTACTAGGACATCTTCAATGATTCCTCTTGGAATCTTGATGGACTGATCAGCCAATTTCAGGGTGACATTGGTAGGCTTCATATCTTTCAGTCCTAACTGCTGATATACCGAGAATGGTATGAGGTTAACGCTAGCCCCTAAATCTAGCAAGGCAGTGCAGCTAAAGTTGTCTCCAATTTCACATTGGACAGTTGGGCTACCTGGATCCTTGTGTTTGATCACACTATTGCGTTGAATGAACGCGGTAGCTTTTTCGGCCAAGAAGGCAGCTTTGGGTACATGCGTACGCCGCTTAACTGTGCACAAGTCCTTGAGAAATTTGGCATAGGAGGGGATTTGCTTGATAGCAGAAAGGAATGGGATATTGATCTGGACGTCTTTAAAGACGTCTAAGATCTTAGAGAATTGCTGATCCCGCTTATCTTGGACAAGTCTGTCCGGGAAGGGAGGCTTTACTCGACAAATGGATTTGTCTTTAGCCTTAGATTTCTGCACAGGGATATCTGATGTTGGTGCAGAGGTAGAAGAAGCAGAGGTAGGATTGGTACTAGTTTCCTCTGTACGAGTGATGGGTGCTGGAGATGGTACCGGTGGTGGTTGGACTCCCATGTCCACAGTTTTTCCAGATCGTAGGGTGGTTACAGCTTGCACCTCCCCTTGACAATTCTCATTCTGGCTTTGAGATTGGGAACCGATCTCATATACTGCTCCTTTGGCATTTCCTTTTGGGTTAGCAATGGGTTGGCTAGGGAAGATGCCTTTAGCTTTCTCAGCTTCCAGGTTGCCTAAGCATTGCTCTAGACGAAGCATGGATTGTTGTTGCTGTTGCTCTAGGCGTTGCATAGATTGAGTAATGAGTTGAGCTAGGAGGTCCTCGATACCAGGTTTGGGGACCGACTGTTGGGGAGCAGCTAATGGGAGCTGAGGCACCAATTCGCGACTCGAGCTCATCGGGGCATTATAGTTATAGGCGGAAGAATTAGTTGGGACAATCTGTTGGTTCTGAAAGTTCTGGGGAACTCTTTGCTGATTCTGAAATGTGCTCTGTAGTCCAGAGTATTGACCCTGTTGGAACTGCTGGTTCTGATTAGATGGGTACTGATTCTGCTGGTATTGTCCCTGATTGAATTGCCTATTGGGTTGATTGAACCCAGGAGGATACATGCCCTGAGGCTGACGCAGAGGTTGAGCTTGTGGTTGAGTAGACTGAGGCCTCCAAGAGAAGTTAGGGTGGTTTCTCGTGTCCGGATGATAAGATTGACTATACGAGTTCTGAGTGGGTGGTTTGTATGTGCTGAAAGCACAAACTTCTTCCTGAAGAGGATTAGACCATCCTTCATTCAATGGACAATGCTCAGTAGTATGGGAGGGTTGCAGACAGAGGGTGCAGGATTCCATAGGGCTCTCATGTCCCACATGCATGACTGGGGTAGATTGTTGAGTAGGCTTTTGTACTGACACAGCCAGTGCCGAGACTGACTTGCTCAACTCTTGAATGACTGATCGAAGCTCAGTATCAGCTGTAGCATCAGGTCCCTTGGTTGTCCTTTGGACCAAAGTGGTTCGACTGAACTCTGAGTCAGTCGTCCAATGTTGAGAGTTTTCTCCTAACTCTCCCAAGAATTTGTATGCATCGGTCGGAGTTTGGTGCAGGAATTTTCCTTGGCACATTGACTCTACCATGGTCCGGGACTCATCAGTAAGTCCCTTATAGAAGACGTGGACAAGATTGCCCTTGTCGATGCTATGGTGGGGACACTTAGTCAGGTAGTCTTGGAATCTATCCCATGCTTCAAAAAATTTCTCATCGGACTTCTGTCTAAAGTCCTGAATGAGTTGCTTCATTTGGTTGGTCCGAGTCATGGGGTAGAATTTAGACATGAATTTGCCCACCAACTCTTTCCAACTACTGATTGAATCAGCGGGTAAGGAGTAGAGCCAATCTGAGGCTCGGTCTTTGAGCGAGAATGGGAAAACTCGCAGACGGACATTGTCATCATCAAGGTTCTGATTCTTGAAAAGTAAGATGACATGTTGGAATTCCCTAATATGGGAATAAGGGTCTTCTCTTGGGAGGCCACGAAAGGTAGGCAGCATTTGGATCGTCTGTGGCCTGATCTCGAATTGTACCGCCGTAGTAGGTGGGAGAACAATGCAAGTGGGCGGATTGGCAGAGATAGGAGCGAACGTCTCGATAAGAGGTCGTTCGACTGCCATGACTACAAAGGTAGTAGTACTGGGGGAGGTGAGTGGGGAAAGAGATGGGGAAGAATTCAGTGGAGGATCCACTGTAGGGACGTGATTCTCAGATCGAACTAAGCGCTTGTTCGGGCGAGTCCAACCGGGCATACGCGAATGAGGCAAGCTCTATACTTGGCAAAAAGTTGCCAGAGAGGAACACTATCCTAAATGATGCACACCAAGCACAGATAATCCTATTCTAAGCAATGAGGATATATTTGAGGAATTATCTTGGTTAGTTTTGGGGCTAGAGTAGATTATGACAGTGGGCGGACCACTGGTTTATCTTTTAACCGCCGGACTAACTGTTTTGCACTCAGAGGTTCTCACCAGGCTATACTCTTCAGAGCGAATCCTTTAGTACTAACTCTAGTTAACATCAAGGCAATCCGAAGCCTAGACAGACGTGCGGCACAATGGCTGACTTAAGTACGTCCCAAACTAACCGGATTGGTCAAGTGTATAAGAAGAGTGTTCCCTCGGGTTAAGCTAGGGTTGATGCGTGTTCCTAGTCCACACGCAACTAACCGCCGAATAATCCAAGATGCCACGTCGAGCTCAGTGTACTTGAGTAGCAGGGACTTATGGGTGTGTTAGACAACAGGGACCCGCGCTCGTGGTCTTATTTCGATTGGATGTTAAGCGGGTTCGTTTTGCGTGGATTTTTCCTCGAACACCGGGCTAATTGGCTCTACTTCTTAATTCTTTTTATTATAGATGGATCCTGGGGATCAATTTCAGCTGGAGTGATGAGGTGGGTGATGAAATCCCACCAGTTGTAAAAGAGCTAGGTCTGCTCGATTAATGTTCAATTATTAATGGCCATGCCACGCAAGTCGAATAATATGTATGCGAAAGCAAATAGACAAGCGGCAATGATTCACCCAAATTGCTCTGTATCGCGCTCAAGGCGAGGATAGAGACTTACCTCCCGTGGGCCACGCCACGGGGTCTCCTCCGTGGGTTAGAGAGGGGTATCCTAATGGGCTTGGGCCCGACTCCACCTCTTTGAGCTTTCGCTCTCTACCCACACTGGATCGTGTTCCTGCAGAAAAGTTAGATCGCACGGTCTAGGTATGTGGGATTCTATTTGGAAGATCCTTGCCTTTTTTGGGTTCACTGAACAAGCACTGAATTTAGGCAAGTTTTTGAATTAGTTTCCAAATTCGAGATGGATGAAAATTTAGGAATTCCCAGATTGGAAAATACCTAGATTGGAAAGTTTCCCGAACTGTGGAGATCTTCCAAGAAAGATTTGATTGCGATATCCCTTACAATTTTGGGAGATTTTCCAAAATTGAAATTCTGCTAGATTTGGGGTGTTTCCTTTTGCAGACTTTTCCAAATTCAGAAGATTTCTAAAGATAGAAATTCTTCTAAAGAGGAAACTTCTAAGAGGGGAAACCCTAATTAAGCAGAGTTTCAAGATTTTGGAATCTTTCCAAAAATCGCAAATCCTGAATTGGTGATTTCTAAAAATCTGCAGAATATGAAACCCTAATTTTTTTTTGAATTTTGAATTTATTATTTTTTTTGTATTTTCCACTTAATCTAGGGTTTCTAAAAAACCCTAGAACAAGATGTAGCAGTTATATGGAAAGCAATAAAATTCCTAAATTATTACAAATTGCACTCGGCCTTCCGAGGCATTAAAAATAGTAATTTAAAAACTGCTAAAAATTAACAAAAACAAAAAATAGAAAGTTTCCCGAAAAGGTCGGGCTGGCCAAATTGAGCAGCTTTTCGCTTCAGCAACTTTCCAATTCCGTCTTTACGTCCTTTTTCGCACTCCCGAACACCCGAGCGGCAGCGGCGCCATTTGAAACTAGGTTTTTTCCGCGTCGTTGATTACGGAAACCCTAACTTCAACACATTTGTAAATTTAATCCAATTATCCTGTAAAATTTAGAACTTCGTGCACAATGGGAAGTGTCGGATGTCGATCCGCACTCGGGGTTAGTTTGCGCGACTCAAGAACATGAAATGACGATTTTTATCACAGAAATTTGCTAAACATAAAAGGATGGAGGGGTGAGAATGGGGATTGTAGGTGACTGAAAGCATTCTTTGGTATTTTTAGAGAGAGAAAATTCTTACAAATGTAGAGTTATAAAGAACAAAACTAAATAAAGAAATTGCGGAACAACCATTGTATTAATCATTAAAAATTCCTTACAATAATAATTTGAAATCGAACAAACTAAAAGCAATAAAAAAAAAACTCTAACTAAAAAGCATAAGAGAAGAGATCAAGATGAGGAAAGAGATAAAATTAGAGAGAGAAAATGATGAGGGAAAGAGTGGATCTTTTACCTTGTGCATTCACGGATTGCTTCAGTGTGAAGAAAATGGTTGGACGAATGCACCACGTGGTGGAGCTCAAGGGCATGACGACAATAATGGTGGCTGTTGTGGGGGTTACGAGTGCAGGTAGCACTTGCAACGGTTGGAGGGGTGACCGGTATGATGGAGGATTGTGGGGCGGTAGCAGCAAGGATAGATGGAGAGGCGCTGCAATGGTGAAATCAGAATGGCTGGTAGTGCAAGGCGCTGCAAGGATGGTATGTAGCTCCTCCTCTTCCTTCTTTCTCTTCTCTATTCTCTTCTTCTTTTCCCATTTTTTTCTGGTTTTTTTTTTTTTTTTTTTTTTTTTTTTTTTTTTTGGTGAGGACGGCTATGAATCAACCCTGTTTGTGGAGCAAGCAGCATGGGAGGCAAGAGAGGGAGATGCACATGATGGTGGAGGTGCTGATCTGGGCGGTGTTGTTAGCCGTGATGTGAGGGCAGCAAGTGGTGGTGGAGGTGCAAGCCTGGGAAGGGAAGAACACCACAACAGTGGTGTTTGGTAGCAGCTGGACGTTTTGCTGAAAGGAGGAGCAGCGTTGCTGGAGTTGGGGCGACTAAGTGCAGGGATTGGAGGAGAAGAAAACGTGGGGAGCCCAAGGACGCAGCAGCAGGTAGGGTGTTCCCTTCTCTTTCTTCTTCTTCTTCTATTTTCTTTTTTTTTTTTTTTTTTTGGCAATGGTGGTGCTACACTGCGAGTTGTAGACGGTGTTGTCTTCGTTGAAGACGATGTTGGGGTGGTTACTGTGGTGGAGATGTGCAACGACAAGGGGCGGCTTGGGTTGAAACAGCTTGGAGAGAGTTGATATGGGCGTGGAGGAGAGAAAGTCCAGGATGTGGGAGAGAGGGCGGTAATGGTGCAGCAGCTGCTGGTGTAGGAGGCGGCAAGGTGGAGGTGCAAGGGAGCAGCTGGTTGACGGCTCCCTTGGTGAAAGAGATGGATGATGGTTTTGGAGAGGGGAGAGAGATTGACGGGGTGGGTTCTTTTTTTTTTTTTCTTTTCTTTCTCCTCTTAACGTGATGCCCTCTTTAGGGTTTCTTGAGGAGAACTTAGAGGGGGTAACGGTTTGGGCTGCAATTAGAAAGTGAGGGAGAGAGACGGTCAAGAGAGAGAGAGCTCTCTTCTCTTTCTCCTCTTGTGGACCCCACTATATGATGGGCAGCATATACATGGGAATTAATCCCATGCATTTTCAATTGGCTTGGCCTCTTTACACATTGCTAAGCTCATGGGCCCTCGCCTTTTAAAAAAAAAAACTCTCCTTGCCACCTTGCATTACATGGATCCTACCTTAGCACTTCAACAAGTGTATGGCTGCCACCTTTGCTTCATGGCCTTGCTGCCACCCTTGCATATGGACCCCACTTTGGCAACTTCAGCTTCTACTTGTCTTTTCCTCCCCTTGGTCCAACTTGTCCTCTCCCCAATAAGGTGAGATGCACCCTATTAATACCTCCAATGGAGGGTATTTCTTTGTGTAGTGGACTATCCTTCCACCCTCTTCTTCATTAGGTAGGATATTATCCCATGCATCTTTAGCTTCTTGTCCATTGGAGTTTGATTTTTTTGTTCTAGGATATGGGCTTGGGCCCATTGAAGCTAATGAGAAGTTGTTCTCTACAAAACTGTCAAGATCTTTTGAATTTCATGTTGTCTCATGCTATGCGGTCACTACTCGTCCTGCAACTTGCATAGCCTTGGCCCACATATATCTTTGGCTCGTAACCTCGGCCAATCTTCATGGAATCATGTGTAGCAATTTGTGTGTCCACTGGCTCTTTCTCTATCTTGGTTCTCGGTCTGGCACTTTGATTATCCTTTGGCTCGGCCTGCTCTTGGCCCACTTCTTCTTGTCTAAGTCCATTGGCTTTTTATGCTTTGATCAAAGGCTCTGGCAGTCAGTTGTGGGCCCACAATCCTTAAAATTCTCCAATTGGGTTTCCTGCGATAAAAGAAGCGCATAATGAGACTTAATCAGAACGGCTTTATATCTAGACTTCCGAAAATGTGTTTAATGCATGCAAATATACCATTTTGTCCAGAAAAGTGTGTTCTATGCAACAGAAGAGACTCTTACGTAGAAAAATAGATAAATAGAGCATTTTACGTAGGAGAATACAATAACGCTAAAAGGATAATTGCTTAAAATAAGCATTTTTGAGCGAATATCAGTCTAGAAAATGGGCCTCCCGCTATCCTGGACCTTCCGATCTCCACCCAGGAGGAACATATTGAGTGTAGGGATTGGAACATCCCTATCACATTAGTAAACATCGAGAAAGAGGTCAACAGTTTTTACCTGTCACCCTACGTCGATATTATCGATGACCCGTATGTCATGGAGAGTCTAATTCAGGACTCTCTCGAGGATAAATTATCCAAGTGTCAAGAACACTTTGAGTCTGACTTCATCTCAGAGTCAGACAATTTTGGTATTACTGATCTGCAGGAGTCTGCTCCATTCAGATACATTCCCGCAAAACTCAATGAGTTTGCGGCTCTGCTAACCACGGTCAGAGAACCCACGAATACTCTACTCTCAGTCTTTACTGAGAAGCTTCTATCCTTCCCTGCTGAACTAAATGTTTTTGCGGGTATGCTCAGAGAACCCACTCATACTCCTGTCCTCTCAGTTTTTACTGAGAAGCTTCAATCCCTCCCTACTCAACTACACACTTTTGTAGGGCTACTCAGAGAACTTACTGCCCTTCTCTCAGTCTACACTGAGAAAGACCTGTTCTACACAGGTATACCTAGACTAGGGATAGGATAATTGTTTCCGTTCCACCTTAGGTGTCAGGAAGACTGCAGATTCACTCAGTCTCCATGAGTTTTATCCTGGTTTGGGGTACTTGATATACCCCCGTCATGTCTGGCTGAAGACGTAAAACTTAGCGCTTTTGGAAAGGCAATTCCGGTATTCCTAGAGTACATGAGTCTCATGCATTTGTTATTACTGTTATATCTCTGGAAATGCAGGTACATTCATTCTTCCGATCATCAGGTACCACACACTGTCGAGTTTCTGCCGACTTGGTAACATCCTCCCTGAACCTTTGCATCATCGTCACCGATTTTTCATCATTTTATGTCCCGGTCATGAGCACCGAGGACGGTGCTGTATTTTGGTTGGGGGTGGGTATTTACCAAAACTCATGTCTTCATTTTGATAAAAAATAAAAAATAATAAATAAATAAATAAATAAATAAATAAAAAAATATTGTTTTTGGGGTAATTTCCGATGTTCTCCAAAAGTTTTCTAGAATTTCAAAAAATGTGTCAAATACCCTGACTTTGATTAGCTGAAAAGCTCCGTTAAGTCAGTATTGAGGATGTCAATTTTTGTTAGCGTTGAGTCAAGTCAAGCGTGACTACAGCAGGTTTAAAAACACAGAAAAACTCATATTCGGCACAATTGTACACTATCAACATCAGAGTCATCCTAAGTTTTGAAACTCTAGAGATCCTGTGAGAAGAATTGTGGAGACCTAACCCTGTGAGCTTTCGAGCCTTTATTCATGTCAGAGGGTTATATAATAATTCTGAGTCACAAGATGACTCACTATTCTTCTTGCCCGCAATATTCGTTGAGAGATCTCATTATCTTTTGCTTCGATCATAAAACTCGGAACGACATCAAAAAATTGGATTACTACAACAGAACCTTCTCTGTATCCAGTCAAGACAGTATGCATGATAGTGCAAACCCTAGAAAATGATTTAGGCCATTTTTCTGAACCATTCAGCCTTTTTACTCACCTGAATTATACTTCACTAGAAACCCCTTGAACCCTTCTATAAAAGCCTTTTCTTTATAATCCCATCAACCTAAAATCCAGTCCAGCTACGAAGCATGACTGGCTACCCTTATTTTGAGATGGACAAAAGAATAACTGATATGGGTGTACCGTGAAAAGAAAAGTAAAGAAGAAGAATCAAAAGGAAAAGAAAGTGGTTCAAGCTGAAAACAAAATATGGAAAGAAAGTATGAAAAAGTGCTGAAAAGAAATTGAGCAGTCTCAGAAATATCAAGAAAAAGAGAAAAATACGAAAAAAAAAAAAAAAAAAAAAAAAAAAAAAGGAAAAAGAACCAGATAATGGTGTTACGTCGCAGGAAAAATGCAAGAAAATGGCAATATCCTCTCAAGATCTTTGAAATCCTGTATCCCTTTATCTCTCTACACCTGACCTAAGCCTCATTACAACCCAGGAAAGTCCTACTTGATTCTAGGATAGTACGATCATAAAATGTGGAGATTGGAGAAAGAGAAGCTATAGAGTTTGATCTGACGTTCCCGAGTGAAGTGGTATTCCAATCATGAGATCTTCTTCTGTTAAAGATGTCCTTCCTTCAAATAAAACATATGTGAGATCTTTTGCCTCTTTATATTAAATATATCTCCTCACATATAAATTGAGAGAAAAGAAGAAAACCCTTCTTGTGTGATTCTATTCTGAGTGCTAAACATGTGAGATTTGAGGTCGAAGCATAAAAACTTAGAGGTGATCTGGAAATCTTTACTGTCGGATGATGAGAATGTTGAGCACACACACACACAGAGTCTGACTATTCTGGGTCATGATTATCAGTCTGTAGTCTTGCCAAAACTTTCCAACTCTTCCCTAGCATGTAACTGTTTTTGCATCCATTCAATGATTTGACGAACGGTGTTTTCCCGGAGCTAATATGAAAAAGTGTGCAGCATGTGCAGAGCCCTTTTAAGCTCATTTATTTCGCACTAATTGCCAAGGATTGGCAATATGCTGGTTGGGGGTTGTGATATTCGCTTAAAAGTGTGTATTTTCGACTGTTATCTTCTAAGCGTTTTCACACTCTCCTACGTTAAAATGCTCTATTTATCTACTTTTCTACGTAAGAGTCTCTTTTGTTGCGTAGAACACACTTTTCTGGACGAAATGGTATATTTGCATACATTAAACACATTTTTGGAAGTCTAGACATGAAGTCATTCTGATGGAGTCTCATTACGCGCTTCTTCTGTCGCAGGAAACACCGATGGGACAATTCTCGAGACATGCGAGCACACATCGATCAGGAAAGCCCATTATCAAAGCTTAAAGAGCCCACATGCTATGACTAGAAGATATGGGCCAACTATGGGCTGAATAAGAGGACCAAAAAAAGCCGGCCCAAAGAACGGAGAGAGAGCAGGAGAGCCAATGACCAAGAGACGGACCAAAGCGTTTAAAGCCACATGAGTCAGCAAAGAATGATAGCCTACTCTACTGGAGAAGCGTGAGGATGGTCACAGTGAAGACCAGGGTTCCAGACCCTCTGCCAATACTTTTCTCCATTTTCTGATACTTTCTCTCTCATCTCTCCTTATTCTCTCTCTCTCTTCATCTCTCGGTCCTCGAATCTACTGACCTAACCCTAGAACTCCTGTCCATCGGCTCTATCTCATCTCCCTTAGCTTTCTGACCGTTGGATCTTCCTTCGGACCGTTGGATCTTCAATCGGACCGTTGGATCTCTCTAGATCCGTCGATTTACCAATCTGGGTCCCAATCAAGTCACCATCCATCCGATCGCCATCAGACTGTCTGTTACATCATCTTGTGAGACGATGGACATCATCAATCCATGTGGGCCAGTAGCCGGGCCCATCATCATCGACCCGCTGTCCGACTAGTTAGTGGACCCCGTGAATTTCCAAAGAATTTTAATTAAATTTTAAAAAAATGGGGGGTCCACTAAATGGGGACATTCCCCAAGAAAAAGTAGCATATTACTTAAAAAAAAAAAAAATTTTAAAAATATTTTTTTTATTTAAAAAATACCCTATTTCCATTAATGGAAATAGGGAGCTTTAAAAGGAGAAGGAGAGGGGTTCGTTCGAACCCTAATCCCCCCCTAATCTCCTCCTCTCCTTCCCCCTATCCTTTCCCTTCTTCCCCACGACTTCCCTCTCCTCTTCTTCCTCCTTTCTTCTTCGTCTTCTTCCCCATCCTTCGCCGGAGTTGCAGGTTTGCAACTCCGGCCGTTCTTCTTCTCTTTCTTCTTCTTCTTCTTCTCTTTCTTCTTCTTCTTCTTCTTCTTCTTCTTCTTCTTCTTCTTCTTCTCTTTCTTCTTCTTCTTCTTCTTCTTATTCTTCTTCTTCTTCTTCTCTTCTTATCTTCATACCGGCCGGAGTTGCAGAACTCCGACCGTGCGCTTCCTCCCTCTCCGCCTTCCTCTTCTGCTCCATCTTCCTCACTTCTTCTTCTTCGTTCTCTCCTGCCCATCCTCTTCTTCTGCTGTTCTTCTTAGCAGGTACCGCCCACAGCACGTCTTCACGTGCTACCGGAGTTGCAACCTCATCTTCTTATTCCCGTCTTCTCCATCTCCGGCGAGAATCACAATCTGGTTCTTCCATTGGTGCGTCTTCGCGGATGAACAGCGCTCCACTCCATCTTCTCGCCGGTTGCAGCCAGCAACTTCTTCCTCAATAGGTGCTGCTTCCAGCCTGCAATATTCATTGCATCTCCTTCTTTTCAAGCCAACACCACCTTCACCATCAAAACAGCCACCGTTCTTGCTGGTCTAAGCAGCAAGAACACCTCTCTCCCATGGATCTGCATTAACGATTGCTTGCTGGACCTGCGTCAAGAACAGCCACCTGCTCCTCCTTTGCACGATCGGTTCCTTTCCCCCCCCTTCTCTTTTCTTCTTCTTCTTCTTTATATGCTCCCCGGAGTTGCAGACCTGCAACTCCGGCCACCTGTTGCTGATCACCTACAACACCTTCCTCCACCTCAACCACCGTGCATCATCATCCAAAGCTTCTCCCAAGTCGTTGCATTCTTCCCTTCACCAACAGCAACGTCATCATCACCGACCTGTGGTGTTCTCTTTATCACCGTCTCCCTCTTCTTCCTCCATTGTCGCCGGAGTTGTACACTTGCAACTCCGTCGAACCTTCTTTCCACGCACCTGTAATCATCTTTTGATGCTGTTTTTCTTCACCTTGCTGCCTCTCACAGCTAGATCTCAGGCCAATCTACGGGTTGAACACACAATAGCATGACCCACAGCCACCACCGTCTTCTTTTAAATCATCGCTGGACTGAACTTCAGGCAACTACGGTGTACTTGCTGGTCGATCTCATCACCTGTTGCTGGGTTATCCACGTATACCACCAGTATATCGGTTACCCTTGATCTTGTAACCCACGCTACTACAACTCCGGTCAAACCACTGCAAGTTTGACGGACCTACAACAGTCAAGGGATGGATCTCCTTCCTCTCATAAGGTGTTGTTCTGTACCTTAGTCTCTTCCATCCACCAAGGTAAGTCTAAGGTGATCTTTTCTTCTCTTCTCTCTTTACCTACTTTTTCTCTCTAGTTTCTAAATTTCCATGTTTCTCTCTCTATCTCTAGACTGATTTTCTCTTTCATCTCTTCTCTATCGTTCTTTCTAGGACAATGTAGTTTATTTTATTTGCTCGAGGAATTTGGGTTCAAGCAATGTAATTCGCAAATTTTTTATTATTAATAAATTCGGAGTTTGGTTTTGTTATCTTTCATTTACAGTAATTAGTTGTGATAGCATCCAAAAAGCATATTTTGAATCACTTCACCATTCTCACCCCATCAATTCCAAGCAAAAAGTCCATCATTTTATGTTCTTTACGCGTGCTAACTAACCTCGAGTGCGGATCGACATCCGACACAAGCCACTGTGCAAAATTGCTCATTCTACAGGTTAAAAGTCTCGGATTAATTAAAAATGTGTTGAAGTTAGGGTTTCCGATTCAACGACGCGGAAAAATCCTACTTTCACATCTCTCCTTATTCTCTCTCTCTCTTCATCTCTCGGTCCTCGAATCTACTGACCTAACCCCAGAACTCCTGCCCATCGGCTCTATCTCATCTCCCTTAGCTTTCTGACCGTTGGATCTTCCATCGGACCGTTGGATCTTCAATCGGACCGTTGGATCTCTCTAGATCCGTCGATCTACCAATCTGAGTCCCAATCAAGTCACCATCCATCCGATCGCCATCAGACCGTCTGTCACATCATCTTGTGAGACAATGGACATCACAAATCCATGTGGGCCAGTAGCCGGGCCCATCATCATCGACCCGCTGTCCGACAAGTTAGTGGACCCCGTGAATTTCCAAAGAATTTTAATTAAATTTCAAAAAAATGGGGGGTCCACTAATTGGGGAGATTCCCTATAGAAAAGTAGATTTTTACTTAAAAATATATATATATATATATATATATATATATATATATATATATATATATATTTTATTTCAAAAATACCCTATTTCCATTAAAGGAAATAGAGAGCTTTAAAAGGAGAAGGAGAGGGGTTCGTTCGAACCCTAATCCCTCTCCCCTCTCCTCCTCTCCTTCCCCAAAATCCTTCCCCACGTTCTCCCCTTCGTTCTTTCCTTCTTTCCTCCTCTTCTTCTTCTTCTTCTTCTTCTTCTTCTTCTTCTTCTTCTTCATCCCGGTCGGAGTTGCAGAACTCCGGCCGCCTCCTTCTTCTCTTCTTCTTCTGCTGTCTCGTCCTACTTCTCCTTCATCTAAAGCTTCCCCCCTCCGCCTGTGCGCAACAGAGCTTGCTGCCACGGGCAGCACCGCTTCTTGTTCACGTTTGCTTATCGGAGTTGCAGCCTGCAACTCCGGTCACCACGTCACGAACCGCCCTCTCCGTCTCCTTCTTCACCTTCTTCTTCTCTTCTTCCACCACGACCGCCTGCTGCCACCACTGTTAATCATCAAACAACGCCTGCAACTTAGTTGCAGGCCGTGCCAATTCCACAATAATCATTTTCGGTTGAAGCTTCACCACCGCCCAGCACATAGCACCACCGTCCTCATCACCAAAGGCAGCTGCTCCACCTCTCTTCCGCATCCCCACCTGCAACGGTAAGTTCTTTTGCCGGAGTTGCAGGTCTGCAACTCCGGTCGGTTTAACCCTCTACTCCACCATCAAAACCAACACTCCTCAACGGCTTCAACCCCATCCTCCCCATCTTCTCATCTCCATTAACGGTTGTGAGTTGCACGACTGCAACCCGCATCCACGCAACTCAGGCGCTCAACGCCGTTGCTGCATCTAGCAGTCCGGCAACACCAAAGCTTCCTCCACCGGTGTTTCTCCCAACGGATCAGCCATTAGCCACCATCTTCATGGCATCACACCCCATGTGTAGGCCGTGAGTTTCTCCATCTTGCTGTGCACCAACAGGGTGTGCTCCTCCACCAGTCACGTTCCTCTCCTTGCTGCTAGCACTTCTCTAGATCCGACCAGGTAAGTATCCCGGGTAAAATCTCAATCGTTCTTCTCTCCCTCTAAACCTTCTTCTTTCTCTCTCTAAATCTTTCCACTTAGTCTTGTCTCTCCAAACTCTCTCTAGGTAATTCTAACCTTTTCTCTCTCTTCATCTCTTTCCTTCTCTCTCTAAATTTTTACAGCTTTTTAGTTTAATCTTTTAGTTCTTGTAATTTTTCTTTCGCAATTTTGATAGAGATTATTGTAAAGGAGTTAATATTTCAATAAATTATAGTAATGCTTTATTGTGTTTAGTTAGGTTTGTTTAATGCTTCCATTGGCAATTTCTCTCTCTAAAAATCACCTCGATCCACCATTCTCACCTCTCCATATTCTCTATATTTTTGGTAACAAAAATTAGTCATTTTATGTTCTTTACGTGCACTAATCCAACTAATCCCGAGTGCGGATCGACATCCGACACAAATCCCTATACAATATCCAATATTTTGTAGGATAATCGGATAATATTACAAATCTTGTTGATCAAAGGGTTTCCGTAACCAACGACGCGGAAAAACCCTACTTTCAAGAACAGCCACCGTGAAGGCAAGGGGTGAGAGATGCAGGCGGCTGTGCAGTGAGAGAAGAAGAAGAAGAGAAGAAAGAAGAAGAGAACAGAAGATGAGGAAGAGGCAGAAGACGAAGCAGACGGCTGGAGTTGCAGGCAACTCTAGTGAAGATATGAAGAAGAAGAAGAAGAAGAAGAAGAAGAAAAGAGGAGGAAGAAGGAGAAGAAGGGGAAGAAGTGAAGGGAAGAAGGAGAGGGGGAAAGAGGAGAAGTGGGGAGAAGAGATTAGGGTTCCAACGAACCCTTCTCTTCCTCTTTTAAAGCTCCCTAGTTTCCATTAATGGAAATTAGGGATTTTTCTAAATATAAAAAATATTTTTTTATAACTTCTTTAATTGGGGGATTTCCCATTTAGTGGACCCCCCGTCATTTTTTAAAATTTAATTTAAATTATTTTGAAATTCACGGGTTCCACTAAATGGTCGGGCAGCGGGTCGATGATGATGGGCCGGCTGCTGGCCCACATGGACTGATGAAGTCCATCGTCTCATAAGATGATGTGACAGACGATTTGCTGATGATCAGACTAAAGATGACTGGATCAGGATCCAGATTGGCAATCCGACGGATTTAGAGAGACCGATGGACGATCCAACGATCCGATGGAAGATCCAACGGTCTGATAGCTTAGGGAGATGGGCCAGAGCCAACGTGGAGGAGTTCTGGTGTTAGGTCAGTAGATCTGAGGACCGAGAGATGAAGAGAGAGAATAAGGAGAGATGAAAGAGAAAATTAGGGGGGGAGAAAAAAAATATCAGAAAATAGAGATAAAAGTATTGGCAGAGGGTCTGGAACCCTGGTCTTCACTGTGACCATCATCACGCTTCTCCTGTAGAGTAGACCATCATTCCTTGCTGATCCATGTGGCTTTAAAAGCTTTGGTCCGTCTCTTGGTCATCGGCTCTCCTACTCTCTTCGTTCTTTGAGCTAGCTCTTTGGTCCTCTTATTCAGCCCATATCTTCTAGTCATAGCCTGTGGGCTCTTTAAGCTTTGATAATGGGTTTTCATGATCGATTTTAGCCCGCAAGTCTCGAGAATCATCCAATCAGGGTTTCCTACGATAGAAAAAGCGCGTAATGAGACTTAATCAGAACGACTTTATATCTAGAGTTCGGAAAATGTGTTTAATGCATGCAAATATATCATTTCGTCCAGAAAAGTGTGTTCTACGCAACAGAAGAGACTCTTACGTAGAAAAATAGATAAATAGAGCATTTTACGTAGGAGAATGCGATAACGCTAAAAGGATAATTGCTTAAAATAAGCACTTTTGAGCGAATATCACAACCCCAACCAGCATATTGCCGATCCTTGGCAATTAGTGCAAAATAAATGAGCTTAGAAGGGCTCTGCACATGCTGCACACTTTTTCATATTAGCTCAGAGAAAACATATTTCGTCAAATCATTGAATGGATGCAAAAATAGTTACATGCTAGCGAAGAGTTGAAAAGTTTTGGCAAGACTACAGACTGATAATCATGACCTAGAATAGTTAAACTCTGCATGTGTGTGTGCTCAACATTTTCATCATCCAAGAGTTAAGACTTTCAGATCACCTCTAAGTTCTTATGCCTCGACTTCAAATCTCACATGTTTAGCACTCAGAATGGAATTCATACAAGAAGGGTTTTCTTCTTTTCTCTCAATTTATATTTAAGGAGATGTGTTGATATATGAAAGCAAAGATCTCACATATGTATTATTTAAAGGAATGACATCTTTAACAGAAGAAGATCTCAGGATTGGAATACCACTTCACTTGGGAACGTCAGATCAAACTCTATAGCTTCTCTTTCTCCAATCTTCACATTTTATGATTGTACTATCCTAGAATCAACTAGGACTTTCCTGGGTTGTAATGAGGCTTAGGTCAGGTGTAGAAATATAAATGGATACAGGATTTCAAACATCTTGAGAGGATATTTCTATTTTCTTGTATTTTTCCTACGGTGTAGTACCATTTCTTTTTATTTTCCTTTTTTTCATTTTTTTTTTCTCTTTTTTTCGATATTTCTGAGACTACTCAATTTCTTTTTCAGCTCTTTTTCATACTTTCTTTCCATATTTCTTTTTAGCTTGAACCACTTTCATCTTTTTTTTTTTCGATTTTTCTTCTTTACTTTTCTTTTCACGGTACACCCACATTAGTTATTCTTTTGTCCATCTCAAAATAAGGGTAGCCAGTCATGCTTCGTAGCTGGACTGGGTTTTAGGTTGATGGGTTTACAAAGAAAAGGCTTTTATAGAAGGGCTCAAAAGGTTTCTAATGAAGTATAATTCAAGTGAGTAAAAAGGCTGAACAGTTCAGAAAAATGGCCTAAATCATTTTCTAAGGTTTACTCTATCATGTATATTGTCTTGACTGGATATAGAGAAGCTTCTGTCGTAGTAATCCAATGTTGATGTCGTTCCGAGTTTTATGATCAAAGCAAAAGATAATGAGATCTCTCAACGAATATTGCGGGCATGAAGAATAGTGAGTCATCTTATGACTCAGAATTATTGTATAACCCTCTGAAATGATTAAAGGCTCGAAAGCTCACTTGGTTAGGTCTCCACGATTATTCTCACAGGATCTCTAGAGTTTCTAAACTTAGGATGACTCTGATGTTGATAGTGTACAATTATGCCAAATCTGAGTTTTTCTTAGGCTTCCAAATCTGCTGTAGTCACGCTTGACTTGACTCAAAGCTAATCTTAAACATAATTTGACATCCTCAATACTGACTTAACAGATGTTTTCAGCTAATCAAAGTCAGGGTATTTGACACATTTTTGAAATTCTAGAAAACTTTGAAAAACATCGAAAACCACCCAAAAATAAGAATTTTTTCTTAAATTGAATACATGAGTTTTGGTAAATACCCACCCCCAACCAAAATATAGCACCGTCCTCGGTGCTGATGACTGGGACATAAAATGATGAAAAATCGATAATGATGATGCAAAGGTTCAGGGAGGATGTTACCAAGTCAGCAGAAACTTGACAGTGTGTGGTACCTGATGATCAGAAAAATGAATGTACCTGCATTTTCAATGATATAACAGTTAATAACAAATGCATAAGACTCATGTACTCTAGGAATACCGGAATTGCCTTTCCGAAAGCGCTACGTTTTACGTCTTCAACCAGACATGATGGGGGTATATCAAGTACACCCAACTAGGTTGAAACTCATGGAGACAAAGTGAATCTGCAGTCTTCCTGACACCTAAAGTGGAACGGAGACAGTTATCCTATCCCTTGTCTAGGTATACCTGTGTAGAACAGGCCTTTCTCAGTGTAGACTGAGAGAAGGACAGTAAGTTCTCTGAGCAGACCCGCAAAAACATTTAGTTCAGCGGGGAGGGATAGAAGCTTCTCAGTAAAGACTGAGAGGAGAGTAGTAGTGGGTTCTCTGACTGTGGTTAGCAGAGCCTCAAACTCATTGAGTTTTGCGGGAATGTATCTGAATGGAGTAGACTCCTGCAGATCAGTAATACCAGAATTGTCTGACTCCGAGATGAAGTCAGACTCAAAGTGTTCTTGACACTTGGATAATTTATCTTCGGGAGAGTCCTGAATTAGACTCTTTATGGCACACGGGTCATCGATAATATCGACGTAGGGTAGCGGGTGAAAATTGTTGACCTCTCCCTCGAGGTTTCCTAATTTGATAGGAATGTTCCAATCCCTATACGCAATATGTTCATCCTTGGTGGGGAACGGTAGGTCCAGGACAACAGGAATCCCATGTTCTAGACACGGCTCATCAGTAGGAATGTCTGCATCCAGGGCAGAGAAAGAATTATCAGAGATAGAGATGGAACTGAGTTCCTCTATGCTCGGTCCAGAAGTTGGTGCTGTTAAGGGCACTAAAGATTGAGATTCGGGTTCATTACTATTGTTGCACAATCCAAGGGAGGTGGGGAGGAACAGGAGATCTAGGACAGTTGGGATCCTACGATCGAAACACAGCTCAGTGTCATGGAGATCGACATCAGGGTCAGCAGAGGTAGAGTGAGAAATAAGTTGCTCTGAGGTAGGTTCAAGATTTGGCTCTGTTAAAGGCACCGAATAAGGATACACTGGCTCCTCAATAATCGAGCTTGATCTAGGGGTGGTAACAACTTCTATTTCATCCTGGCAATTCTGGTACCTGGTCCAATTGTGCGACTCCTCATTATAGACAGTGGCTATGTCACTCTCCTCAGGATAGGCTATTGGTGGGCTAGTGAAGTTAACTTCCTCTCTCTCATTTTCTAATTGAACTAGACGTTGCTCCAAGCTCTCCATAGATTGCTGTTGTTGGTGCTATAGACCTTGGAAATACTCTTGTTGCTGGGCAATGTACTGAGAGAGAAGGTCCTCTAGACAGGGTTTAGTAGCCAACGGAGGCAGTTCAGCCAAGGGGAATTGAGATGCCAACTCTTGATTGTAGTCCGACCGAGTATGAAAGTTGTAAGGCAAAGTGGAGTCTGGGACTAGCTGCTGACTCTGGAAATCCTGAGGGGTCCACTATTGATCAGAATAGTCATTCTGTGGGTATGACGGGTACTGGGATTGCGAGTATTGCCAGTCATGCTCTCCATTGGGTTGATGGAACCCGGAAGAATAATTATCTTGTGGAAGTTGTTGCGGGATAGCAGACTGTTCCCAACCAAAGTTAGGGTGACTCCTAGTGTCCGGATAATAAGTGCTGTCATAGGAAGTCTGCATTGGAGATGGAAAGGTATAGACATCTTGCTGGATAGGAGGGTAATATCCTATAGAATGAGAATTGTGCACAGGTTGCTGGACTGCGACACTAAGGGCAGCGACTAAGTTTTTAAGCTCTTAGAGTACAGAGTTGTACTCCGAATCTTTGTAATTGTCATACCCCATAGAAGGCTGCGAGACTGGAGTATCATGATGATACGCAGAATTGTCATACCATTGTTGAGAGTGATCACTTAGATTCTCACAGAAACTATAGTAGGTCTCATACAAAGGCCGTTCATCTGCCATCAGAAGCGATAGAGGGGTTCGGTAGACTAACTCTCAGATCGAATCAGTCAAAGGTTAGGACAGGTCCAAATGGGCATATGCTTGAAAAAGTGAGCCCGAGAGTTTGCAAAAAGTTGCCAAAGGGGAACACTATCCTATATGATGCACACCAAACACAGATAATCCTATTCTAAGCAATCAGGATATAGTTTAGGAATTATCTTGTTAGTTTTGGGGTTATAGTAGATTATGACAGTGGGCGGACCACTGGTTTACCTTTTAACCGCCGGACTAACTGTTTGCACTCAGAGGTTCTCACCAGGCTACACTCTTCAAAGCGAATCCTTTAGTACTAACTCTAGTCAACAACAAGGCAATCCAAAGCCTAGACAGACGTGCGGCACAATGGTTATCTTAAGTACATCCCAGACTAACCGGATTGGTCAAGTGTTTAAGAAGAGTGTTCCCTCGGGTTAAGCTAGGGTTGGTGCGTGTTCCTAGTCCACACTCAATTAACCGCTGAATAGTCCAAGATGCCACGTCGAGCTCAGTGTACTTGAGTAACAGGGACTTATGGGTGTGTTAGACAACAGGGAACCGCCCTTGTGGTCTTACTTAGATTGGATGTTAAGCTGGTTCGCTTTGTGTGGATTTTTCCTTGAACACCGGGCTAATTGGCTCTACTTCTTGATACTTTTTAATTAAGTGGAGCATTGGGATCAAATCAGTTGGAATGATGAGGTGGGTGACGAAATCCCACCAGTTTCAATTTTGGAGTTGGGTCTGCTCTCTTAGAGTTGATTGATTTACGGCCACGCCACGCAAGTCGAATAATATGTATGCGAAAGCAAATAGACAAGCGACAATGATGCATCCAATAACACCGTATCGCACTCAAGGCGAGGATAGGGACTTACCTCCCGTAGGCCATGCCACGAGGTCGCCTCCGTGGGTTAGGGAGGGGTATCCTCATGGGCTTGCGCCCGACTCTACATCTTTGAGCTTTCGCTCCCTACCCACACTAGATCGTGTTCCTACAAATGAGATCTAAGGGTCTAGGTTTGGGATTGGATATGGAAGGTTCTTGCCTTTCTTTAGGGTGCACAAGACAAACAATTCATTAAGGCAAGTGTGAATTAGTATCCTAATTCGAGTTGAAATTTTAATTTAAAAATTTTTCAAATTGGAAGATTTCTAAATTTGAATCATTTCCCAAATTTTGGAAACCTTCAAAGAAAGTAAAGATAGGTAAATCCCGTTCAATTTTAGAATGTGTCCAATATTGGAATCCTGCTAAAATCGGATGTCTCTTTTTCCATATGTTTCCAAGTTGAGAAGATTTCTAAAGATAGAAACTCTCTCAAATTGGAATGTTTCAAGTATGGAAACCCAAATTTTGCCGGATTTCACAACTATGGAAACTTTCCAAAAAGTGAAACTCACGTGTGTGATCTTCTATAAATCCGCAGAGAATGAAAACCCTAATTTTTTTTTTGGATTTTTTTTGAATTTATCACTTCATCTAGGGTTTCTAAAAAATCCTAGAACAAGATCTAGCAGATAAGTCCTAAAATATAATCAAAGAAATTCCTAAACTATTACAACTTTGCACCCGGCCATCCGGGGCATTCAAAATAGTAATTTAAAAGACTGTTAAAAATCACTAAAAATCAAAAATAAAAAGTCTCCCGAAAAGGTCAGGTTGTCCAAATTGAGCAGCTTTCCACTTCAGCAACTTTCCAATTTTGTCTTTACGTCCTTTTTCGCACTCCCGTACACCCGAGCGTCAACGGCGCCATTTGAAAGTAGGGTTTTTCCATGTCGTCGGACCAGAAACCCTGATTTCAACACAATTTGTAATTATCCACATAAAATGACGGAAAAACTTGTAGAGAATGTAACACAACTTTATTCAAATCTGACTTCATTCAATCTAACATGTCTCTTACAATGAAAATAACTAATTTATAAAGCATAAAAAAAAGAATAAACTAGAGAAAGAAATTTAGAGGGAGAAAGTAGAAAGAGAGATCTAGAGAGAGAGAGATGCCCTAGATTCATAAAGAGAGAAAAGGAGAAAATTACCCTTGGAACTTACTGAAAGTAGGGTTTTTTCGCGTCGTTGGTTACGGAAACCCTAACTTCAACACATTTTTAATTTTTATCCGATTATCCTGCAAAATATTGGATATTGTATAGGGATTTGTGTCGGATGTCGATCCGCACTCGGGATTAGTCGGATTAGTGCACGTCAAGAACATAAAATGACTAATTTTTGTTACCAAAAATATAGAGAATATGGAGAGGTGAGAATGGTGGATCCAGGTGATTTCAAAACATGCTTTGGTGATTTTTAGAGAGAGAAATTGCCAATGGAAGCATTAAACAAACCTAACTAAACACAATAAAGCATTACTATAATTTATTGAAATATTAACTCCTTTACAATAATCTCTATCAAAATTGCGAAAGAAACATTACAAGAACTAAAAGATTAAACTAAAAAGCTATAAAAATTTAGATAGAGAAGGAAAGAGATGAAGAGAGAGAAAAGGTTAGAATTACCTAAAGAGAGTTTGGAGAGACAAGACTAAGTGGAAAGATTTAGAGAGAGAAAGAAGAAGGTTTAGAGGGAGAGAAGAACGATTGAGATTTTACCCGGGATACTTACCTGGCCGGATCTAGAGAAGTGCTAGCAGCAAGGAGAGGAACGTGACTGGTGGAGGAGCACACCCTGTTGGTGCACAGCAAGATGGAGAAACTCACAGCCTACACATGGGGTGTGATGCTGTGAAGATGGTGGCTAATGGCTGATCCGTTGGGAGAAACACCGGTGGAGGAAGCTTTGGTGTTGCCGGACTGCTAGATGCAGCAACGGCGTTGAGCGCCTGAGTTGCGTGGATGCGGGTTGCAGACGTGCAACTCACAACCGTTAATGGAGATGAGAAGATGGGGAGGATGGGGTTGAAGCCGTTGAGGAGTGTTGGTTTTGATGGTGGAGTAGAGGGTTAAACCGACCGGAGTTGCAGACCTGCAACTCCGGCAAAAGAACTTACCGTTGCAGGTGGGGATGCGGAAGAGAGGTGGAGCAGCTGCCTTTGGTGATGAGGACGGTGGTGCTATGTGCTGGGCGGTGGTGAAGCTTCAACCGAAAATGATTATTGTGGAATTGGCACGGCCTGCAACTAAGTTGCAGGCGTTGTTTGATGATTAACAGTGGTGGCAGCAGGCGGTCGTGGTGGAAGAAGAGAAGAAGAAGGTGAAGAAGGAGACGGAGAGGGCGGTTCGTGACGTGGTGACCGGAGTTGCAGGCTGCAACTCCGGTAAGCAAACGTGAACAAGAAGCGGTGCTACCCGTGGCAGCAAGCTCTGTTGCGCACAGGCGGAGGGGGGAAGCTTTAGATGAAGGAGAAGTAGGACGAGACAGCAGAAGAAGAAGAGAAGAAGGAGGCGGCCGGAGTTCTGCAACTCCGACCGGGATGAAGAAGAAGAAGAAGAAGAAGAGGAGGAAAGAAGGAGAGAACGAAGGGGAGAACGTGGGGAAGGATTTTGGGGAAGGAGAGGAGGAGAGGGGAGAGGGATTAGGGTTCGAACGAACCCCTCGCCTTCTCCTTTTAAAGCTCCCTATTTCCTTTAATGGAAATAGGGTATTTTTTGAAAATAAAAAATATGAAAAATATATATATATATATTTTTTTTAAGTAAAACATTACTTTTCTATGGGGAATCTCCCCATTTAGTGGACCCCCCATTTTTTAAAATTTAATTAAAATTATTTTGAAATTCACGGGGTCCACTAACTGGTCGGACAGCGGGTCGATGATGATGGGCCCGGCTACTGGCCCACATGGATTGATGATGTCCATCGTCTCACAAGATGATGTGACAGACAGTCTGATGGCGATCGGATGGATGGTGACTTGATTGGGACCCAGATTGGTAGATCGACGGATCTAGAGAGATCAAACGGTCCGATTGAAGATCCAACGGTCAGAAAGCTAAGGGAGATGAGATAGAGCCGATGGGCAGGAGTTCTGGGGTTAGGTCAGTAGATTCGAGGACCGAGAGATGAAGAGAGAGAGAGAATAAGGAGAGATGAGAGAGGAAGTATCAGAAAATAGAGAGAAAAGCACTGGCGGAGGGTCTGGAACCCTAGTCTTCACTGTGACCATCCTCACGCTTCTCCAGTAGAGTAGACTATCATTCCTTGTTGACTCATGTGGCTTTAAACGCTTTGGTCCGTCTTTTGGTCATTGGCTCTCCTACTCTCTTCGTTCTTTGGGCCGGCCTTTTGGTCCTCTTATTCAGCCCATATTCGGCCCATATCTTCTAGTCACAGCATGTGGGCTCTTTAAGCTTTGATAATGGGCTTTCCTGATCGATGTGAGCTCGCGAGTCTCGAGAATTGTCCCATCGGGGTTTCCTGCCACAGAAGAAGCGCGTTATGAGACTCTATCAGAATGACTACATGTCTAGACTTCCGAAAATGTGTTTAATGCATGCAAATATACCATTTCGTATAGAAAAGTGTGTTCTACACAATACAAGAGACTCTTACGTAGAAAAGTAGATAAATAGAGCATTTTAACGTAGGAGAGTGTGAAAACGCTTAGAAGATAACAGTAGAAAATACGCACTTTTAAGCGAATATCACTTACCTGAGGTAGCAAGGAGCTGAGAGGGACAAGCTAAGCTAGGAGTTGCCATTGATATTCATCCCGTGTGATGGTTGTGTGGGGAAGGATCACCCAAGATGATAAAGATTGATGTCCAAGCCGTGGCCAAGATAGGAAAAGCAAGGGTAGTGAAGTGATGATCATGGTGGATGAGCTATACCCCTTGGAGGTGGGACAACAGGATCGCCGGCTGTAGGTGCAGCAACGATTGAACCCTTGAAATTCTAGGTGCGGCCTTGAGTGGTGAGGAAGAGCCAACCGTGGATTATGGAGGAGTTGTCCACGTTGGTGTGCCAACGTTGAAAGAGAGAGGCTGTTGGCTAATGGAGAAGGGTTCCCTCCCCCTTCTCTTCATTCATTCTTCTACTCTTTGTCCGGCAAAGATTGGTGGCCAGCAATGGGGAAGCTTGCAGGGAGGAGCGACAGCAAAGTGGTGGTGGATGAAAGACCGGCTCAACGGGAGTCTTCAACGTGGAAGAAGGTGGTCAACGTTCTGAGTTGCAGGTCCACCGTTGGACTCATTTGACTGCTCGTTTTGCAGTGGCGTTGCTAGCTTGCAACACAAGGAGAGGAAGACGAAGACAACGCTGGCGTTCGGTCCAAAGGGAGGAGCAACAGCCACCGTTTCAGCGGATGAGAGCAAGGAGAGGGTTTGACGTTGAGAGAACACCTGCAACTCAAAGTTGCAGGTCCGTTAAATACTTGCAGGTTTGGCCTGCTTAAGGGAAGACGGCTTGGGGTTTTTGGGGTGAGAGCTTGGGGAGAGAAGAGAGAAAGTTGTGGGGGATGGAACCCAGCTGGAGTTGCAGGCGGACGGGATGAACCAGTCCGGTGAATGGGTTGCCGGTGGTGGCTGTTTGGAGAATAGCCATCGTAAAGGCAAGGGGGGAGAGATGCAGGCAGCTGTGCAGTGAGAGAAGAAGAAGAAGAGAAGAAAGAAGGAGAGAACAGAAGATGAGGAAGAAGCAGAAGACGAAGCAGACGGCGGCGAAGATATGAAGAAGAAGAAGAAGAAAAAGGAAAGAGGAGGAAGAAGGAGAAGAGCGGGAAGAAGTGAAGGGAAGAAGGAGAAGGGGAAAGAGGAGAAGTGGGGAGAAGAGATTAGGGTTCCAACGAACCCTTCTCTTCCTCTTTTAAAGTTTTTTAGTTTCCATTAATGGAAATTAGGGATTTTTCTAAATATAAAAATATTTTTTTTATAACTTTTCTTTAATTGGGGGATTTCCCATTTAGTGGACCCCCCGTCATTTTTTAAAATTTAATTTAAATTATTTTGAAATTCACGGGTTCCACTAAATGGTCGGGCAGTGGGTCGATGATGATGGGCCGGCTGCTGGCCCACATAGACTGATGAAGTCCATTGTCTCATAAGATGATGTGACAGACGATTTGCTGATGATCAGACTGAAGATGACTAGATCAGATCCAGATTGGCAATTCGAGGGATTTAGAGAGACTAATGGACGATTCAATGATCCGATGGAAGATCCAACGGTCCGATAGCTTAGGGAGATGGGCCAGAGCCAACGTGCAGGAGTTCTGGGGTTAGGTCAGTAGATCCGAGGATCGAGAGATGAAGAGAGAGAGAATAAGGAGAGATGAGAGAGAAAATTAGGGGGGAGAGAGAAAATATCAGAAAATGGAGATAAAAGTATTGGCAGAGGGTCTAGAACCCTAGTCTTCACTGTGACCATCCTCACGCTTCTCCAGTAGAATAGACCATCATTCCTTGCTGATTCATGTGGCTTTAAACGCTTTGGTCTGTCTCTTGATCATTGGCTCTCTTGCTCTCTTCGTTCTTTGGGCCGGCTCTTTGGTCCTCTTATTCAGCCCATATTTGGCCCATATCTTCTAGTCATAGCCTGTGGGCTCTTTAATCTTTGATAATGGGTTTTCATGATCGATTTTGACCCTCAAGTCTTGAAAATCATCAAATCAGGATTTCCTGCGATAGAAAAAACGCGTAATGAGACTTAATCAGAACGACTTTATATTTAGACTTCCGAAAATGTGTTTAATGCATGCAAATATACCATTTCGTCCAGAAAAGTGTGTTCTACGCAACAAAAGAGATTCTTACGTAGAAAAGTAGATAAATAGAGTATTTTACGTAGGAGAATGGGATAACGCTAAAAGAATAATTGCTTAAAATAAGCACTTTTGAGCGAATATCAGGCTGTCGAGTGTGGCATTCCACACTCCACCTCGGGGGCTGCCGAGGCAGCCCAGAATTAAGAGAGGGAGGTACCTGCCATGGCCTCCTCCTCCTCCTTCTTCTTCTTCTTCTTCTCTGTTTTTCTTCTACTATGTTTTTTTTTTATTTTTTGTTTTTGGTGGATGGGTATGATGAATGATGGGTTTACTGAGCGAAAACGCGTGTGCCAATATCTCGTCCTTTTTTTTTCTCGGACTTTGGAGCATTGGTATGGGCCATATATAAAAAGAAAAAAAGCAAGGGTCAAAATTGTGAAAAAGTTAATAAGTAAATATGAAAGTGTAAAAGAGCACCAGATATAGCATGTGCCAAATTTGGCACACCAAATGGCGCCGCATTGTAGGACTATATTTTTTGTTCTCCTTACCAAATTTGACATTCGCATGGAGAAATGACACTACGTTAGAGGAGTTAAACCAAGGTTTAAAAAACGTCCGTTGGAATGAAAATAACGGCCGTTATAACGGATTCGGACCCCCCCCCCCTCCGTTACGTTAAGGACCGTTAAAACGCCCAAAAAATAATGGCTGTTATTTTCTGTTATTTTTCCGTTATAACAAAAATTTCTGGAAAAAATGCGAAAAATACCATTTATGTCACAACGCAAAATACGAGCCACGTGGCACACTCTTAGTCGACACTGCCTGTGTGGATGTTTGGCTAGTCCCTCGGTGGACCTATAAGCCAAAATCACCCTGATTAGTGATTTACAACCTTTGGATCTTTGCACCCAAATAACACTCAATAATGCTCAAATTCCTACCGTTAAAATCAACCCATGAAAATAACTTCAATCGAATCACTTAGAAATCGAAAAACCTTTCCTCACCCATTTGGTTGAGTAGATGCCTCAACCCCCTATCATGTTTTGACTTGTGGAGGGGAGGTCAAGGGGAACTGGGAGAATTGGTTTGGGGTCAAGATATTATTTTGTTTGGTATACGATTTCCATTCCTTGTTTATATATTGCTCTCTCTCTCTCTCTCTCTCTCTCTCTCTCTCTCTCTCTCTCTCTCTCTCTGTTTTATTACTTTCCTTTTCTATTTATTTCTCTGTAATTCTCTCTTTATCTTTCTTTATCAAACCTGTCCTCCATTGATCCATTTCCAAACTATTCTTTCATCCAAAGATGTCATCATCGAACCGAAATGGGTTATCTGCACGCTCTATCGATCTGCCTATCACTTATGAATCTATGATGAATTGTGGGCAACAACGATCCAATGGGTTGCTGATCATTCCAAAAGGGAGGGCCCTGAGGGCTAATATAGCCCACAACATGGCGATGCAATCCTAGACCCGAGACCCACGACGTGAAGCTTCTTGGTGTTGTTTTAGTCCAACTATACTTCTGGGGAAGAACAGAATGGTTCTAAGGCAACTGAAAAACTTAAGAAGCTTCTAGCCGAGAAGATGTGGATTTACCCGTGTCCATCTACTACGTTAGGGAGCAATGACCTGCTCATCAACCCATGCATTTGCAGTTGGAGCCCGGAGCCTTTCAGGCTTGGAGTGCACGAAGAGAAAGACGTCTCGAGAGATAGAGAGTGGCTTTTTTTTTTACCATGAATCATTGGCTAAGAGACCGGGTGGAGTGAGTGGAGATTATGGAGACAGGAGGGGAGGATCATGCCTTCCACGATGAAACACTTGGCTTCCTTCTTGAACCAAGAATAAGCTCCCTAATTGGGATCTCTTTGTTGAAAGTGGTTGCTTATAAGGAATTATGTTTTGTTGAAATAAGAGAACCTAGTTACATGTTCTAGTAATCTGCATGTCCTTCTGGCTACTTTGTTTTGTGGTCTAGAATGATACAATTCAGTAGAGCTTGACCACTATACTTTTGAAGCGAATTATAACATTTTTAATTTAATTTGCGACGTAAGTGTAAAAGAAAAGAATTATATTTAAACTAAGATCTGGGTTCTCACCCTTTCAATTGATAATCGTTACTTTAGACCTTTTGACCATGGTTTTAAAAAAAACTTTTACCATTAGAAATGATGAAACAGGTTTGATGTTATTTGTAATTCACAAATTGGATTACTTAAAAAACATCTACTGCCACAGCCACATCCACATCCACAGCCAAGATCATCATGTTGTTGATCCAACAATTCGGTGGCCCATTTTGCGAAAATAACATTGATGGGTTATCCTTAATCGTCTGATAAGGTGATGTTTATTGATCTTTGTATGTAGGTTTCCAGACCATTCTATCAGTGTGATTTAATGAATGGTCAAGATCATCTTATCAAGTTGCTTACTTTTTTAACGATCTGGATCGGATTGATGGACTTGTGTGATTAATCTGAGATGAAGCGATTTAAATTGAAACAATATGTGCAAAATTTTGTTAAAAAGTAAATAAAGTAAAGTATGGTTAGTTGACTTTAATAGAGAGGAGAGAGAAAATAAAAATATTAAAAATAAGGGTACAGTTTTGCACATTTAGGTTGCATTTGCTTTTTACAAATGTGCACGCATTGGCGCTTTTGTGGGCAAGTCAGGCAAAAAACGTGTGTTTGTTTGCACCAATGTGCGCGACTCTAAATGTGCATGAGGGGCCCTCAATGTGCGCCAAAGCGCATGTTACAACACACACCCCCCCTGAAAATCAGAATTTACACCAAATCGTGTGTTCGGATGCACGCCAATGTACCGTGCGGCACCACAAAAATATCACAAAGTGGGTTTGGGTGGGACAACACCACAAAAATGATCACATCAGATGACAGTGTGTGGGAGCAGTATATCACGGTAAAAGATATTCTTTCATAAATTATGTCAATAATCTCCAAGTGCTACCCTAATAATCTATTCTTTGTTTGCAGTGCCACCCTAAGGCTTTGAGCTATAAAAATAAGTCCATTCCCAACTTCAATGACATCATAATCATTATTGGGAATGATCAGGCAACTGGGGATCGTGCACAGACATGGATAGAGGCTGATCTTGATGGAGCCGATGATGACATGAAAGACACTCAAGCAAGCCCATATCAGGATTTGGGCATTGATGAGGACTTCCCAAATACTACTGCTCCTACTCCTACTCCTACTCCTACTCCTACTCCTACTACTACTACCTAGGATGCAGGGCAGTCTGGACCATCCCGGTCAGATGGTCGTACCCGGAGGAGGAGGAGTCAAACTCCTGCCAGTGGTGACATGATCGCCATCATGCAATCAATGTCCGACAAATTATCAGAACTTGCAACGGCGATGCGACAATGTACACCAATTGAGATTGCAGAGCAATTGTCTTAGGCACTATCAAAGATTCTTGACTTGGATGAGGAGATGTTTGATGATGCAATCGAGTTCTTGTTGCAAAATGACATAAAGCTCAAGGCCTTCTTTACTGTGCCGAAAGAGAGAAGGCGTTTATGGCTGATGAGAGCCCTAGATGGGCGATGATACTTTTTATTTTATATTGTACTTGCTACTTTGATACCTTGTCTTTTTATGAGTATGTACTGGTTGTATGCACTTCTTGATACTTTGTGGGATTAGAGTTACATTTTTTGTGTGTGCACTATGGGATTAGCATTACCAATGCATCATTTTGTTCGATTGCCTATATATATATTACTATTACACGTGTGTTCCTCTATATCTTAGAATATGTATTGTATGATGATTTTACTATTTTTCTGTTATTGTGCTTGTATGATTATACATTTTTGTGCAGGGAACAATGTCAAAACGAATATATTATGTTGTTTGCAAGGGGCGTAACCCAGGTATTTATGACACTTGGGAAGATTGCGCTACCCAAGTCATTGGGTTTTCAGGGGCAATCCATCGAAGATGCCCCACAAAAAAGGAAGCCAATGAGGCTTTAGCTCGTAGAGCATGAATCAGGTGACAAAGGATCGAAAGATCCAATAACTACTCTCCGGAATGAGGTGGAGCATCTCAGGTCCCTTATTGATGATATGAAGATCAATAAGACGGAGACTGAAGAGAAAGATGTCGTGAAGACAATGGATGTAGTTGATAATGCTTAGACTTCATATGACTTAGACAATGTATTATTTTTGCTAAGCTTAGACAATGTATTATGGTAATATCTGTTGATTATTAGGCATGGCCAACAAGAACTTGTAATACATGTTTATTTTACTTATTAGGCATGGCCATGATATGGACTGCTCAAATGAACAACATTTTATTGGAAACATTTATATCTTCTGCACAAGAATTTAGAGTCAATAATTGTTGGAAACCTCCAGTATTCAATATTATCCGCATTATAGCAGATACTGTGGGTGTGAATATTACCTACAATCATATTCGGGCCCGGTTAAGAACATATATGGTGGAGCATAGATGTTTATTACAACTACTAGCTCAACCTGGATTCAGTTGGGACAATGAGAATTCATTGGTTGTTGTAAATGACAATGTCCGAGAAACCTATATACTGGTATGTAATCATTTATTCTAATATAGTCTTATTACATGTACAAAATTGGATAACATCTTAATTATAATCATGATGTGCAGGTCCAGCCTAGAGCAGCTTGGTATAAAAACAGGACATTTTCATCATATCATCAATGTTGTATTATCTTTGGCAACAATCATCATGTTGAGTAGTTCTTTCTTATTTTATAGGACAGTTACTTTCATATTATAGATTATAGTTTAACTTTTTGAGTTAAGTTGTAGAATCATATATGTGCATTGTTTTTTAACATTCACAGGTTTATAACATGGATGCATCATCTTTGACATTCGAACTATATGTGATTTGTAATTCAAACTCTACCAAAATTTTCTCACATTGATGCATGTCATATTTGGCATTCAATTTATAATTTACAGGTTTATGACAAGTTTTGTAACTTCCAAATGTCCTATAAACAGAGGAAAGTCTGCCGAATTTTTTATGAAAATGTTAAACCATGGTCTATGAATGACAACACAACACATCCCTATACTGGAAGCTGGTGATATCTCAACCGTTTGATTAGTTTTTGGATGTTTGCTGAAAGACCCAATTAACACAAGGCACTCTTTTGGGACCACTGATCTCATGAATGTTTGACAATTTGACTTTGATGAACACCTTGGTGGACCTATACGTCAAAAATCAGCATGATTGGTGAATATCAATTGGATTTTGGTATTTTTCATTATGGGCTTGGAACAAACCCATAGGCCTATTCAAGAAGCCCATGATGAAAAAGTATATTGGAGTTGGGTATTTTTTATCGTGGGCTTGGACATATAGATATACATATATATATTTATTTAGACATATATAATAGTCCCAAATAATATGGGCCTATTTGGACATCAACTTGAATTCAACCAAACAATGTGGATATTTTTTATCGTGGGCTTATATATATATATATATATATATATATATATATATATATAATAGTCCCAAATAATATGGGCCTGTTTGGACGTTAACTTGAATTCAACCAAACGATGTGGGGCATACATGGATGAGTATATAGGTCTGATTTTGGGTGTGGATGATCTCCTAACCATTGAGATCATTATAAAAAATAAATCACCCTACTCGAGTTTTTTGAACCCACCTAAATGAGCACTTCATTCTAAGTCGTTCATTTTCACGTACCACGTGGCATTTTTGGTTCAAAATGTTTATATATTCAAAAAAATTACTTTATATAATTCTATATGTATATCTAGAAACAAAATGTCCGAATTGAGTCCACCTGACAGTCCAAAAACGTCAATATACATTTTATATAATGCGGTGCGATGCACTGAATCAGGCGTAACATGCACCGTCATTTGCGCAAACAAATACACTTTTAGTTGTTTTACGCGCGATTTATTGAATCCTTCTAAACGCTTAACATTCGAAGTCGCGCGCGTTGAATGTACGCGGATTCCGAAGCGCGCACCTCCTGAAACACGCGTGAAAAAAAAACGAACGCAACCTTAATTAACTTACTCTTTAGGTAGCCCTTGCCCTCTCCTCAATGTGTCACAACATGATAGGGGGTTGAGGCATCTCCTCAACCAAATAGGTGAGCCAAGCCGGACTCCTTAGAAATCACTAATCAGGCTGATTGTTGGTTTAGAGGTCCACTGAGGGACTGGCCAAACATCCATATGGTTAGCGTCCATTAAGAGTGTGCCACGTGGCTCGTATTGTGCGCTGTGACAGAAGCATCTGTCCCAGCATTGTGACAGAAGTTTTACACGCGTTGGAGAGGCTCTAATCTTTCAAAAACTGCCATTTGGGGGTGAAACTTTCCTATTTTGTCTATTCTGTGATGCTACCCGTGTGCTTAGAAAAAAAAAAAAAAATTTCCTCGTCCATTCTCTCTTTCTCTGGTTCAGCTAACGTAAAAACCGAAACCCTAGAACTCAAGCAATGGCAGGTGGAAAGGTCTCCTTCAAAGTCACTCTGACCTCCGATCCAAAGCTCCCCTTCAAAGTGTAAGTTAGAGCTTTCTAGGGTTTCTTCTTCTCATCTCTGATCCTCAAAATTATTGCTTTTTGTTTGATTTTGTTTCAGTTTTAGCGTTCCAGAGGCGGCCCCTTTCACTGCAGTTCTGAAATTCGCTGCAGAGGAATTCAAAGTACCTCCACAAACCAGTGCCATCATCACTAACGGTACTCATTTCTTCCGTCTCTGTTTAATTATGGTTTACCTAAATACCCCATTCGATTGTTTGATTCCAGAGTTCAACAATTGTTAAATGTACGTTATAATTTCTGTTAATCTTCGTTTCTGGATATAATTTTATGATTTTTCGTTGATTCTCTTGTTCATGAATCAGATTTGTGGATTTAAGGGTCTGTTTGGATCGCCATTTTTGCGCCAAAAACAGTCCTTTCCACAAAAAAGAAGAAAAAACTCGAAAAAAAATCTATTTGTGGTGCAGGCCCGAGGATATTGGGATTTATCGTAATTTGAATAATAGACACGTTTAGAGCAACTGATGCAAATTTTATTTAGGATTACCTACTTTTCACAGGATGATCTGTTGTTTTGAGTCTTCTAGACAGTAATGGCATAGCTGTAGCTTGTATCCATTAAGCATTTTCAAGGGGGGCAGAAGCCAGTATGTGACGGGTCCATACTTTGAATTCTTGAAGATCTTCCATGTCAACGGTTCACATGATTGGTTGGTCATACTATTTTTTTGGGTGTCCAAAAATATTATAGAAATATCAGTTAGCCACGACTATCTTGTAGATTTTTGACATGGATCTGTTTGTAGAGACCCTTGGCTCTTACCCAATATGCGTGTCATGTGTAAGGCTATGCTGTTTCTTAGATTGTAGTTATGGTCCATTAGATCCTGCCAATTTCTTAAATCTTTTTTTTATCAAATTAATCACTTTGTCAGTGTGGGCTGTATCATTTTTTTTTGATAAGGTTAAAATATTATATATGTAGGAAGATGAGTCCAAACTAAGAGAAAGCGGGAGGTCGAGAAGACCTCCACAAAGCAAAGGCAAAAACAACATGAAAAAGAGAAGCACCGAGTTGCTCCTTTGCATGATAGAATCCCATCAGAACACCATAAGAAGGCCCTCGAGGACGCTAGTAAGAAGAGGATCTACTTTCCAAATATTTGAGCGATCCACATCCACCAGCAGATGAAATCTCCGTCAGCAAAGACTCCAAAGGTTGGGGTGAAGCCATGGATGAACTTCAAGGAGGTGCTCAATAATGATTTAGTGAAATCTCCTAGCACGACCCAAGAGCGATTCGTTTAAATCTCCAATCGTGGACGAGCTGAGAAACGACTTGGTCAAATCTCCAATTGTAGAGGAGCCCAAGAACAATCCCTTGAATGATGGAACAAAATCTCCTTAGAAGATGGGAGATCCAACAATCGAGGTTACGGAAGAAAGCCACGATGCTCCTCAAACTGCCAAGGCATAAGCCATGGAAGTGATTTCAAAAGATTTGAATTCGAGTTCAATTTGGATGAAGAGAAATGGAAGGAAAGATTCCACGAGGCAGGCAGTCAGGAATCTTGAGAACACTTTCTTCTATGTGAAGAGATTTGTTGGGAGAAGGATGCGTCCTGCTGTCTTCTCTATTTTGTAGAACACTCCGGTTCTCTCGTATTTCCCCTTTCGCATCCAAATGACACCAATCTCTGGTCTCCTTTTTGTTTTCGTCATTGTTGTTGAGAAAACAACCTCAAAACTCTCTTTGTTTCTTCCATTTCACTTGGCCTCCTCTGTTGCTAAAAGGGTTGGAGTTGACGAAAAATTAAAACGAGTCATCGAATCGGAAATCCAATGGGCTGAGGGATCGGATGATCAAGATTAGCGAGGTTTTTAGTCAGATGAGTTCCGATTTGAGATCATCGACAATCTTGGTGAACAGACAATCATCTTAAAGAGAATCTGCAATCGAGAACATCCAAGTTGAGGTCCACATGCCAGATATGGCTGTAGAAGAAAAAAAGAGGGTTTCCATCAGCCCTCGTCCATGCTGCGTTCGTCGGGTTTTGGCGAGGAAACATCTGCGCATCGATGGATTCGTGAACAACGTGAAGAAGAAAAGGAAAAAGAAAAAGACGAAGGTGCAGAAGAGGTCACATACCTTCATTGCTGCCGCCGCTACCATCACACATCGCTGCTGCCATCGTCACCATCGGTTTTCGTCACCTCCATCGCACCAACCAAGAGATGGGTTAGGGTTTTTGAACCCAAAACCCCCTTTTGTCTCCAAGACGAAGACGTCTTCATCTTTATATTGGGCCATTTAAAATATTTTATGGGCTTAGCTTTAAATACCAAGCCCACATATAAAACTTAATGGCATCCCACTTTGGGTCTATTTAATGGTCCATTAGCCCATAAGCCCTTAAGAGCCCATCTCTTAATTTCTATTGGGCCTTTAGTTATTAGTCCAACTCATTTTGGCCCATACTTATGTTGCCAAGCCCAATTGTCTAGTATTAGGTCAACTCGACCCATGATCCAATCTGGTTGAGTCGACCCATGACCTGCAAAAAAAAAAAAAATATATATAAAATGGTTCGTTTGTTTTCATAAAAAAGGTTCTTATTTCTTACGCAGCTACAAAAGGCAATATGAGATTGCTTATGAGCAATTGAAAGCAAGTGAGAATATCAAGAACTGATTGTGTGAAGGACATCAAGGAGAAGACTTACTGCGTCATTTTGCCGAAGATCAAATCATCTGCATCTGAATTTGAGGTCGAATTCTTTTTAACCAAAAGGGTTGATGCGGGAGCATTCTACTACGATAGTCCATGCTACACCAAATCTGTGCCCAGTCAAGCACGTAGACCTCACGAAGATTTAGTTTAATTTAATTAGGATTTTATCATTAAAATTTGATTTTGTTTCTAATTAGGATTTTATTATTGATTGCAATAGTAGACTTGTTTTAGGAGTCTCTTCTTTCAATTAGATTAGAATTAGGAAAGTTCATTTGGATTAAAATTAGGAAAGTTCAATTAGGGAGTCTTAGGGCCTGTTTGGAAAGCCAAAAAATCTGGCCAGCAGAGGTCAGTACAGGTCTGATCTTGATTTTTTGTGTTTGGTAACTGTGTGGGTCCCACCTTTCAAGACCACTCTCATTCCAATTTGTGCAAGTTCGACTTCATCTTTCTTAAAACTCGTTACAACACCGAACTCGATAACTTCCTTATCCTCCTCTCTCGAACACACTCTTTCTCTCTCAACGAAATGGAGGAGTTATAGGGACCGATTAATGGCGGCAGAGTCGTTTCAGCTTCATTTGAGAATCCGTCCCAAAGAGGCAACGTCAACCGAGCGTTCGATTAGGAGACATCGGCGACCAACCAGCGACTCTCTCTTACCGTCATACGAGTCTTACGTCAAGCGGAGCAAACAATGGCACATCCTGTAAAGCGTACAAGACCCGACCTTTAACGTATTTTGGCAATGGTAGCAATAACCTTGAATCCCTAGAAATCGACGATAAGAATACTTCCGGGAATGGTAATTTGGATTTGGTAGATTTCAGGAACCGCAAGGTAAAGTATTTGAAGGTGAAGATTCTAAGATCTAGAGACCCCTTCTCTTCAACCCAGACAAAAAGAAAAAACAAACGAAGAGAGACCCCCTCTTTCTCTGCTCCTCTCTCCGGTGTAGCTTCTCTGCAATTTCCACCTCCGGCTAGATGCGATGAGGTGGAAGACCAAGACCTTAGATGAAATACAATCTCTACAAGATCTACAACTTAGTCAAGAACTAGCCTAGGTCTCTCTACAAAATCTCCACCTCCGGGTCTCTCTCTCTCTCTCTATTCTTCTTTATCTCTTGCTCCTTCTCCCTCTCTTTTCATTTACTTGCCACTTCTAGTTTACTTGAAAAATATGCAGACTGGGTTAGGTAAACCAAACAAGCGTTGAATAGAACTAGTTCAAGGTTAACATCAAATTAGTCAAGAACTAGCCTTGAACTAGGCTAGGGTCTGACAAGAACCTGAAAACATGATTCATCCAAACAGGCCCTTATAAAAGATGATATACCCTTTGATTTTAATTATGATTGAATGAATGAAAAAAATTAGAAATCTCTTTCATTGGTGCGAATCTAGGCTATCTTAGTGCGAAGCCAAGATAATTCGGTGCGAAGCTAAAGGTTCTTTTTTATCGATTGCAGAACGGTGTCCCATCTTGCGTCAATAATACACTAATTCTGCATAATGAGTTCTCTCGAAGATATACTCTTTTTCCTTGTATAAAAGTGTGATAGTTGGATGGTTACAATGATCCAATTGGCTTTTGATATCATATCTCTATGGCCGGACCCTTCAAAGAGTAGCTCTTTGAAATTAAACTTAATATATACATTTCTTCAGGAGTATAAATATGTTGGCATTGCACATATTCTTGGCTTCTATCTTAAAAGATCTTTTGATTTCCTCTGCATTTTCACTTGATTGTATTTGAACTCTCTTGTTTGTTTTGTACCCAGATGGTGTGGGCATCAACCCTCAGCAAAGTGCAGGTATGACAATGTTTTTCCTTTCTTTGTCCCTTTGGTGTTTTAGACTTGATTTGCATTTCTTGTATGTTTTTGCTGATGTAATAAGCTGAACTACAAATAAGGGAAGGCTGTAGATTTTATAGATTCTGGAAATTTTCTTTTACCCTCAGCTTGACGGTTTTGAAAGATCACACCTTTAAGCTTTCATGTACTAAGAATATATACTGGTACAAACTTTGCTTTTCATGGTTATCCATCTTAGCTATTTCTGAGTCTATAAGCTCCATGAGTTATTTTTATTTGATCAGTAAAAGATTTGATCCTTTACTCAAAATGTTGAAGTAGCTAAAAAGTATCATTATAAGATATTCACATCATGCCAAATAGATTAAAATTTTAAAATTTCAAAGTTTCTTGATATCATAGATTATTTATATCCTTTATTTTTACATAAGGAATAAGGAAATTGTTAGGAGTTAGAAAATACACAATAGTTCAATAGAAAATGAGAAATTGGTGACAGAAATATCCATGCGGTATATGGTACTAGTATTGGTATCGGTATCGAATAGTGCTAATATGGGTGCAACAAGCATGGTGAAGTATCTAGGTATCATAGTTACCAGCAACAAATGCCAATTTATGTTATGTGCAATTCGGGGTGAAAAAACTAAGAAATTTACAAGTGATACATTCTCAACTGCAAAGTTGATGACTATGATGCATGTTGATGGTTATTTCACTCCTAATAATCCATGCAACATTGCTTGCTGTCACATTGAGTCGGTTCTTGACAACCGAGGTTTAAAATATCGGAATGTTTCGTATGTTTTGTTTCATTTCGTAAGAAAACAGAAACGAAACATTGACTCAATGTTTCATATATTTCGTTTTGTTTCGTAATGTTTCGGAATGTTACGGTTTGTTTCGCCGAGACAAACCGAGACAATCCGATACAATCCAAAAAAATAAAAAAAAATAAAAAATATGATTTCATGATTTTGGAAATATTTCGAAATGTTTCAGAAATTTCGTTTTTTTACCATTTTTTCAATGTTTCGTGAATGTTTCGTTTCGTTTCGGAGTGTCTCGGTTTTTCACTTGACCGAGACATTCATCCGAAATGAAATTTTAAACCTTGCTCACAACGAAACACGACTCAAAAATGAAAAGGGTTTGTTCTTGAGAAATCCGTACTCATGTAGATCATCGTTTCAGCGTCTTTGAATGCTTCTTTTCAATGCGGTTAACTATTGAAGATGCTTTGCGAGATTGGGAACATGCTCCATATCTTGGCCACTGTTTGCGATCAAGCCATAATGCCCTTTCCTTTCTCAGGAAATTGTCTTTAAAGACTAGAACCCAAGAATGTGAATGCTTGGCATTGTTGATGGCGAAGACTTCGTAGAAGGCCATTTTGTATTTGATGTAAGTGGCCATAATTTCCCCAAACGCCTTCTCTCTCAAGATTGAACGTCTTCCACATCCGTGGAATGACTTCACTTATTGCAATATGATCTGTGAATGGGATAGCATCTTATTTGGTTGATATAAGTGCTTGACAGTATCTGCTCCTTTGCATGTTAGAATCTTTTCTGAGGTCTTCCAACTTAGTACCGACCATTATCCTGAAAACTCGGTCGGTCCCAGAAGCAAATTGGCAGTTTCCCACGTATCATTTTGAACCGTAGTTTCTCTTTGTCGGTTCCTCAAAACCTTTTCAGTATCTCTCTCAACCCATGGAAATCTGGTTACTTCGGGTAACCTTGCTGCGTGAGATCTTGAACTATTGGATCCTGTAGGGAAACTTGGACTTCTCGATGCCTGCCATGACATCATTTCGACTCACTTAGGAACACCTTGTAGGAACTCACGAGTTCGAAAATTGGGATTCACGAGTTAGGAAATTTGGAATTAAGCCTTGCCAGAGTGCTGTGGCCTAATCTTTGAAGATTTTATCTGTAGATGGGATCGGTTATGTTCTAGAGATGTAGTGTAATTTTCTCTAGTCTTTCCTCATTGTATATGTAATGACCCTATTTCTAGCAATATTATAGTATACTTTTTATAATACTTTGAATATTATATGTATGCCATTTTAAAGGTCTCAACAATAGCTTTCTATCGGTATCAAGTTTGTCCAAATCGGACGTGCGAGTCAAAAGTTATTGTGTTTAGTTCTGGGCAACATTTTAAGTTTTTACATGTTATATAGTTTGTTATCAAAAATATAAAATTTGAAAAAAAAAAGACAATTTTCAAAATTATAGTCCCACATCGGATAGAAATGAAAAGTTCCGAGTTTTCAACCTCTATAAATACAAGGCCATGCCTTGAGAAAATTACATCAATTTGGGTATTTGCATTCTAACCCCTGAGGTAAGAATATTTGCAAAAAAATTCCTCAACTAGAAGAAATTCTAGAAAATTCTTAGGAATTCCTGAAAATATTCAGGTCATTTGAAAAGTTTTTGTGGGGCCTACTGCCTCGAGATACGCGCTACCTCGAGATTCACATCGTACGAGGTTCAAGGATTTGGGATTCTAGCGTATTCACTTGTAAGTACATAGTTATTTATTTTATGCCTTTATTAATTAATTAATTAACTAATTAATTATTTAATTGATTAATTATTATTTATTTATTTATAAATATTATTTTTATTTTTTATATTTTTTTAAATAGTAGAAAATTCACAGAATATTGTAGAAAAATTTTAGATAATTCTATTATTTTTGGGGAAAATGTTATTCTTGTTATCTGTTAAATTTTAGCAAGGAAAAATCCTAATTCTTCTATTTTCCACATAAAATGTGTAAATGCATTGATAATTTCTTGTAATCTTAAAAGCATGAAATTATGATAGATGAGGACATGTGTAATCTATTTAGTTGGATGAAGTCATGCTCAAATTCATTTAAAATGAGATATATGCGTTTTTCATCCGTTTTATGTATTCGCTTCTAAGATATTAATAGGGCTTAAATGTTCTTATTTTTAGTTTCAAAATGTAAAAATATGAATGTTATGCATGTAAAGATGTTTCTACAAACATTATTATTTTATGCATATAAATACGATTAAGGACATGAATAAGAACGTGATTGAGAATGTAGAATATCAGATTAGTTGGAATCAGGCGTTGCCTCATTTCTTTGAGACCCCTCGGGGTTTTAGTCCCCTAAAGTATCAGGCGTTGTCTTATTTCCTTAAGACCCCTTAGGGTTCCAGTCCCCTAAAGAAGAGGCGTTGTCTCATTCATGAGACCCTTCGGGTATTTATACCTAAAAGAAAATTAGGGAATCCGGAGAGAGGATACCTAATGAAGCAATTAGTGTGCACATTAGGGAGTTTACTTGTAGACTAGAAGTGTTGACATCGTACACTAAGGCCGATGGAATGTTGGTACTGAATACATCAGAATTGATAGTTTGACTGTATAGAAATGGTCACGGGTATTCTGATAAGAGAAAGGTTGACTGTTATGTGAAAAGTCATCATTTTATTCAAAATTTTACGTAAGTAATTGATGGAGAATTGAGTTTTATCGAATTACATACGAAATTCATTTGTAAATCGTATTTGTTTTAAAATAAACAAAAGTCGCTGATTTAAGTGGTTTTACGCATGAGGAATGTACTTATTAGGCCCTAGCTCATCGTTTTAAAATATTTTGTTTTCAGGAAAGGATAAGGGGAAGTTGGTCTGATGCTTCCAGCATTTCTGTTGATAGACTTGTGCTAGAAACGATGTTATATTTTGTTTAATTCTTCTATCTTGTAGAAGGATACATGAGTTATGTAGGTCGTTTGACCGATTAGTAACATGTATTTGGGAGTACGATATATATACAATGTTTTCTTTTGGATGGACATATTACGGTTTTGTTTGAGGTGAGAGATCTTCTAACATTATTAATGTGTCAATGAAGTGCGTTTCGTCTTGTGGATTGTTTAAACAAAATGAAAAAAATTATCTGGTGTATTTCCGTTGCATCGTGATACCAGTTTTGTTTAACTGTACGTTTGTATGATCAGATCGCGCCTCAAGATACGAGAAATGTCGATATGACCAAATATCGGATTTGGGGGCGTGACAGTATCTCTCTTGGCCTTCTTTATTTCTCTTTTGGCTTCTTGGTCTTCTTTTAATAAAGTTTACAACATCCCTGCTCTATGTCAAAATTGAACATCGAGAAGATAGCTTGCGACGTTCCAAACATCTGACACTAAGAGACTTCAAATTGTTCTTCAAGGTTCCCTTAGGTGGCTTACAATTTGTCCTTAGAATGAAGTGCCGATTAAGGACACGAGTTTGAAACTTTTGGATTGCGTTGTAGGCTGCCAAGACTTCTTTCTTGACAATGGAGTAGTTGACTTCTGCCTTTGACTAGTGCTTGATGTGAAGTGCAGAATTTTTTCTGTACTCTCGTTTTTTCTTAAGCACAACACCCCATCCAATGCTTGAAGCATCTAACTCGATAATCATCTGGCAGTGCCAGAATGGGAAGAGACTTGACTTGTCGTTTTATGAATCGAACAACCTTTGTATGCTTGAAAATTCAGTGTTTTTAAAGGCGTTTGGGGCGTACGCATCGAGGTGTGCCTCAGGGAGAGGCTCTCGGAAAACATCTAGAGGTGTAGTAAAAAGATGGAGATACATTGAAGGCGTACGCCTCAGTCAAAGAGGTGTACCCTTAACCCGAGGGCTGGGCGGAGATGGCCAGGACCATGCCTCAAGGAAGTAGAGGTCTTGAGTTCTACTCCCCCTTGGGCCACCCCCCCGGGGATTTACCCGGGGGACTAGTTGGGTGCTCTAAAAGGCCCGGATATCCTCGGTTTAAAAAAAATAGAGGCGTATGCCTTTGATGTGTTTTAATTGTTTGAAATAGTTGCTGACTTGGACGTGTGTTGAAAGGGAATAAAAAAAGAATAAAAGTCATGTCATAACAACTGTCTTTTTTTACAAGATATAAAAAAAAATCCTAGAAAACTTGTTTTATATTCTTTCCTCAAAAGTGACCCAACATCCCTTTGTCTTCTACTCCATCACCCAACAGAAGCACCCTTGAGCCTATGGATGTGATTGTTCTAAGCTTTTAATCAATTTAGAATTTGGATTTGGATGTTGAACTTTGGAATGTGAAGTATCATAGAACTTTTTTATTAATTTTTAAGATTTTTCTTGAATCTCTTTTTTTTTAAGAATTTTTGCTACATATTTATTTATATATTTAAATATTTATCTACCTACAAAATGCATGAGTGGGAGGCTTATGATTCAGGGCTTTGGATAGTGAAACACCTCGCCTTAGCTTTTAAAAACACTGCTTGAAATGAGTGCTAAGATCTTTGTAAAAGATGAGAGCATCGTCGATATATGCGATTGCAAAGTCTTCAAGCGACTTCGATCTGATCCATAATTCTTTGGATTCCGATGGATCGTTTTTCAATCCGAAGGGCATTATCTTAGTTGAAATGGAGGATCTAGGGTTGGTTAGGGTTAGGGTTTGAAAGAGAGGAGAAAGAAATGAGAGAGAAGAGAGAAAAGTGAGAGAAAATGAGAGCATGTGTAACTCACATAGACTCCAAACTTCTTATTTATGAAAAAACTTTACATGGACAAGAATGCCCTTACAATATAAACTATAAAGGGGTCCCTTATAACATATATGGTACACCCTGACAATTTCATCCTCAAGTTGGTGCATAGGTATCTACCATGCGCAACTTGCTAAGGCACCTGTGCAGTTGATGACTAAGAATGCCCTTAGTGAGTATATCTGCTAACTGCTCGTCAGTCTTCACAAAAGGAGTACAAACTTTCCTAGAAACAATGATGCTGGATTAATGGTATGATCTCAACTAATGAGGCTGAGATTAATTAAAATAACCAAGAACAATAACAAATATAATAAGCTAATCATCATGCAAATCACAGAGAATTCAATTAGGGTCTTATTTTTTTTGATAAATCATGCCACAATACTGCAATGTCGGTCCAAGGAAATTAATAATCAATGGTCTAAAGGTCGTCTGGCTCCTGTTAGCCCAGGGAATCAGCCCATTAATTAATTCAGGGTCCCTTGAACCTTAATCCAGGGATTTAAAGAAGGATTAAAGTCCAACGGGTGTAACTGGTCAAATATCCGTAAGCACAGAACTCACATATTAAGGCACATAGTCAATCGGGGTAATCAAACGAATCCCAACAACCTTGAAATAATTATGTGTGGAATAAAAACCCAATCAAGGCTTGTGATAATCATTAGATCTAATTTCGAAAGAGATACGAGCAATCGGATTGAAGATCGGGTCAGATTGGGCTAGAGATTAATTGGACGGCCGAGATCGAGCTGCCCTATGGGTCCTTTAGTGAAACTGTCCCTTGTAGAACACCCTAATGAAGGCTTGGTCCAAGTTTGAGAAGATTTTGATCGCTCTTTGATTAGAATCTCCGTTCTCTCGTTTGGGTTTTGAGTTTTTAAAATTTGGCCTGACTCAAAGAATCCGGCCATGAAATCCAAACACGCGGAGAAGAGGCTCGGTTATGCTGGTTTGCATAAAAGATTGAGATTCAAATACCTATACGGAGGATCACAGAGAATATCCAAAGAACTTGGAGAAATCAACCACTTGGTCTCGCACCAGTCCAATCACTGGGAGAATACTCAGAAGAGACTCTTTAATCTTCATGCATTCATTAATTCTAAAAATTCTCACTACATGGTGTATAAATGACTCCATTTAACCTAAGCTAAAGCTCAACCGTAGGATATGATCCAATGGCTGAAGTTATAACCTCACGTAAACAACTAAAGAAACAAAAGACCAATATGTCCTCAAATAATGTTCCAAGCAAAGAAATAAATTTCCCGAAATTAACGAAATATTTCGCGAAATATTTCCATTTTCTAGGTTACCGACAGGAAAGAATACGTACACGAAATGTTTCCATACATGTCGAAATATTTTGCGTTAACCGTAAATTTCGATCAATTGACGGTGTAAATATGTATTATTTCGGTCGAAATGTTTGGACATCTATAGAAACATTTTGATTGAAGGTAAGAAACATCCCATTTGAGCTATATATATTATAAAGAAGACCAATCCATTAAAGATTTCTTGGTTCGTAGATTGATCGTGAGGACGAATCGAATCCCATTTTGGAGTTTTTTCAAATTCGAAATGTACATAAGAATAAAAATTTTTGCTATCGTTTCTTGCTACAAATAGATAGATTAGGTGTAAATGCATCAAATCTATAAATCTATGATGCATTTACACTTGATTTGTGCAAAGATTGAAAATCATTTAGGGTAAAAATTTAAATTTGGGGAACACCCCAATTTCATTAGTTTTTACCCTAAACATCCATGATTGTGCATAAATGGATTATATGCATAACTTAGCTCGTTCTACAAGTTGGTTAGGTTAAATATTATTTTGACATTCAAAAAGTTAAGTAATGTTAAAAGTTAATAATAAATAGGTCTTCTAAAATTATATAATATTAAGACACTAATGTAAGTGAATAAAGATTCGTTAATACCCTGACTTACGATTTTTAAAAAAAAATAAGCAATAAAATAATAGTTATCTAATTAAATAATATTTGAACTGCCTATCAGATACATGTCTCAACATATTATAGACCGCTATGTTCATTCATTTCTACACTACATATGGTTGTATATTATGGTTTGATAGTTTAAGAGTGTATTTTTAGGCTTGTTTTATCATTTCCCAAACTTTCCACAAAGATTTCTATAATATTTCCATCATTTCCGCATTATTTCCATCATTTCCACGAAAATGTATTATTTCCACACTGGTCGAAATATTTCCACGAAACATTTCCATTTCCAGGCTGGTCGAAATAAACCTCGAAACCGAAATTTATTTCCTTGGTTCCAAGCTTATGTGCCTAGCATGGGACGTCCAACATAGACAACACCTATAAAAACATAAAAGAACTCAATAAAAAATAGAAATAACATAGAGATGGTCGTTGGGGCTCTCCGATGCTCTTGGTCGATTATGATGTGCTTTGGTACTCCTCTGATCCTCTCAAATTCTCCATGGGCACACATCTATCCAGTGTGGGGTCTTCCGTGATGTGCCATGTGCACACATGGGTCTTCAATAATCCATGCTATCATCCCACAATGATAAGTAGGCTTGCTGCTTCTTCCTGTGCCTCTGGTAAACCCTATATGGCTGGATGTCTGCATCAAACAATCTTCTCTCATATGAAATGTCTATCAACTTCAATGTGCTTTGCTCGTTCATACTGAACTGGATTATGAGCAATGCTGATTGCAGCCTTGTTATCGCAATACAGGCTCACTGAGACAGTAACAGGGAATCCTAGTTCAGCTACTGAGATCTTCAACCACAACATCTTGCACAAGCTATGAGCCATAACTCGAAACTTAGCCTCTGCACTAGACTGCGCAACTACTGGTTGCTTCTTGCTTTTCTCTGTCACAAGGTTCCCCCAACAAAGGTGCAATACCCTGATGTGGAGCGTCTATCATCTTTGGCACTTGTCCAATCTGTATCAGTGTAAGACTACTCTCATGTGACCGTTCTGCTTGAAGAGAAGTCCCCTACTAGGGGAGGATTTGAGATACCTCAAAATCTTGTGGGCTACCTCCAAGTGAGTTTCCCTAGGTGACATGTACTGGCTGATCACACTGACAACATATGTAATATCTGGCCTGGTCAAGGAGAGGTATATCAGTCTGCCAACTGAAAACTCTCAACATCCTTAAATAACTCACCACTGGCCTCTTCCGACTTGTGATTTTGTTCTATAGGGGTGTCCATGGGTCTGGCCCCTAATTTTCTTGTGTCTTTAAGAAGATCTAGGACATACTTCCTCTGGGGAATGAAAATCCCATGTCATGATCTAGCCACTTCTATGCCCATAAAATACTTTAGAGGCCCCAGATCCTTTGTTTCGAACTCCCCTGCTAAGTATTTCTTCAATTTCGCAACCTCTTCAGCATCATTATTCGTGACAATGATATCATCAACATAGACTATGAGGGCAGTGGTGCTCTTACCCTGATGCTTTACAAATAATGTATGATCTGCTTGGCTTTGAGTGTAACTCGGGTTCTTTATTGCCCTAGTAAACCTCTCAAACCATACTCTGGGAGATTACTTTAGCCCATACAAGGACTTATTTAGTATGCAAACTCTCCTATCACCTCCAACTGGATCTTGGAGGAGGAATCACGTATACTTCTTCGTTGAGGTCCCCATGAAGAAAAGCATTCTTCACATCCAGCTGATGAAGAGGCTATGATTGATTAGCCGCAAGAGATATAAGCACTCTTATAGAGTTCATTCTCGCAACTGGGGCAAATGTCTCCACGTAGTCGATGCCATAAGTTTGGGAGTATCCCTTGGCTACCAATCTAGCCTTGTACTTCATAGTGTACACCTATCTGCATCCCATTGGTTTTTTCCCTCTGGGTAAGTCAACCAGTTCCCAAGTATTGTTCTCCTCTAAGGCTCTCATTTCTTCAAGCATTGCATCCTTCCACTTAGGATGCTTCATCCCTTCCGCCACCGAGGAAGGTATAGGAATGGTAGACATGGAGGTAACAAAGGCCTAGATGGAGACAAAGACTCATACGAAACAAAGTTGCTTAGAGGGTGTTGCGTATAGCTCCTCATACCCTTTCTAAGAGCAATAGGATGATCATTAGTAGCAAGAGGCGAAAGGCACAGTAGGCTTAGAGGGTAAAGTATTACCTGGATCCAAGGATGGTACGACTGGTACCACTGAGCATGGATCAGCTGTGGCTTTCCCTCTTCTGCGATAGACTTTAAGTTCCAATTGAGTATCACCAAAACTATCATCAAATCCTGTAGTAGGTCGGTCAGGAGAGTGGGAGATGAAGGAGTACCAGGAAGAGGTACAAGAAGAGGAAGCAACCTCTCTTCATCATTTATGTTCTCCCCCTAAAGAGAGGTAGGGGAAAATAAGGAAATAGACTTGTGAAAAGTGACATCCATAGAGGTAAACTACTTCCCAGAAGGGGGGTGGAAACACTTATACCCTTTGTGGGAAGGGGAATACCCAAGAAAGAGGCACTTGAGAGCCTTGGGATCCAACTTAGTATGATTGGGACCTAGGATGTGAACATAGCACACACAACCAAACACACGAGGAGGGGCAACAAACAAGGAGCAATCGGGTTTAAGGTTTTTGATAAGGAGTTTTAAAGTGCAAGATGCTTGAATGTATGCGATTAATAAGAAATGCAGTAGTAAGAACAACATCAGACCAAAAGAACTTAGGTATATTGCTACCAAGAAGGAGAGACCGGGCTACCTTCAGGAGATGCTGATTCTTCCTTTCAGCGACACCATTTTGTTGAGGGGTGTAGCTAAATAAATTTTGATGAAGAATCCCGTGTTCAGATAGGTAATGTTGAAGACCACCACACATATATTCGACACAAAATTGAGTCTGGACCATCTTATGAAAATTTTGAAAGATGGGATACACCTCATCTTTGGTTTTGATGAGATAGATCTAGGTACACCTGGTGTGATCATCAACAAAGCTAACAAAATATTGAAAGCCAAGAGAAGATGTAATAAGAGCAGGGCCCCAAACATTAGAATGTACGAGATCGAAAGGAAATAAATTGCAATTACGCCTTGAAGGATAGGATGAACGACAATGTTTAGCAAGCTCATAGGTCTCACCATGCAGTTCAAACATATAAATAAAAGTAAACAAAGTAGGAAATAAGAGTTTCAAATACTGAAAAGAGATATGACCAAAACGGGCACGCAAACACAAAACATGCTCTAAACTGAATCGACTGCTACTACTATTTGATTGCAGCGCTGTGGGCTCAACAGTTCGTCCATCCAAGAGGTAGAGAGCATTTGCCTCATGTCCAGTACCAATTGTCCTCCTCGTATCCAGGTCCTAAAAGGCACACGAAGAAGTGAAGAATGTAAAGCGTTTGGTAAGGGTACTAACAAATAACAAACTTGAAGTGAATTTCGGAATATGTAAAACCAATGATAAGAAAAGTCAGGAAGAGGGATTCATAGTCCCTTTCCCAGCCACAGAGGATAGTGCATCATTAACACCCTTAACGTTATCTCTCCTGAGCAAACAGAATAAGAAGAAAACAAGGAAGACATACTCGGCATGTGGTTGGAGGTACCTGAATTAATGACTCAGGTGGGACTAGTACCTGACTGGGCAAATGGAGACGTGGAAGTGGTTGAAGGACCTTTGAGCTGGGCAAGGAACCTTCAGAGGTTTGCGATCTCAGCCGACTGAACTGGCATAGTGGAAGAGGAGCCCTGAGTAGCTATAAGTAGAGACGACCATGTGGGTGTGTCTGGGGATGCTCCTACAGGAGTCTTTGTAGTGTCGCTATGAGTCGCAGGAGCCATTGAGCAGTTGGAGCGAGGTGGACAACCATTCAATTCCCAACACTTGGCCTTCACATGCCCAAGACGGCCGCAATAGTCACACTTGGGCCTTTCTCGATCAGAGAACCTCCCAGCGGACGGTGATGCAGAGGATGGCAAAGAAGGCATGAAGGGCTGATTCTTCTAAAAGCGTTGCAGAGCGGAAGCAATTACAAGGGCAGAGTGGTCTAAAATTAGGGTTGGTGCCATGGCACCACGTCGGATCTCTCCACTCTGGACTTAAGAATACACCTGACCGAGTGGGGGAAAAGAGTCATGACTAAGGATCTGAATCCTAGCAAACTCATACTCAGAGTTCAGCCTTGTTAAAAACTCAAAAATTCGAGTCTCTACATGCGAGTTGAAATGAATGGTAGTGATCTAGCTCTTCCCACATACTGCGAAGAGTAGCAAAATAGTCGGATAGGGGCCAGTCCCCTTGCTGACGGTGAAAAATACTTTGTCGAAGATTGTTGATCATGGAGAATAATTGCCTATAGGTGAGAACGTCCATGTTGACGTCCTTTAGCTTTACTTGAACAAGATCGCCAAGCCCATGCGGAAGTATGGAGAGAAACCTTTCCGTTCAGAAGGCTTTCTGAATGTCTATAACCCGAAAGACTCTTTCAAGGAAAGTCTTTTTGTACTAGTCTCAGTCCTCAGCTTGTGAATTCTTAGGGTCATAAGAGCAGCCTTATGCTTGTGTTCCACGCTTTCATTGGTCCACAAAAATGGTTTCTGATGGTAGCGAACAAGCTTTCAATTGGAGTTGGAACTGTTGATCCTTGGTGATTGAGAAGTGGCTTCCCATCTCTTCTAATTTGTATCGAGGACCTCATTGCTTGTTGAACAAAAATTGGAAGTTCCCACCAACACCACAAGGTTCCTATGAACCCTTTAGTAAGCAGACTAAATGCTAGCTATGGCAGTTTGTGTCCGTAAATGTAGGCGTTTTGCTATTGTTGTTGCCATAAATGAGAGCATCTTGTTAACCTACTCTTGATTCTACGCGTCAATAGTCCAGGAGTGGTTTTGTCGTTGAATCCACTCTGGAAGTGGATCGGATCATCATACTCCAAATCGATTGGTGCCGACCTTCTCTTGAACTTTGTTTTGTTAAAGGCGTTCATCCTATTTTCATCACTGCTTTCTTCTTCAGTTGAGGTGCAGTGGTTCGTCATTGTAATACCCTGAACTTACGTTCTAGGATATTATGGTAAATTCACCAAACCTAAACATTTTTCAGACTTCTATTATTATTTTTATGGTTTAATATAATGCTTGAGTATGTATGTTTAATTTGGTTTTATTTTGACAACTTTAAAAAACCTACTATATTTGAAACTTGCTCTTTAGGGCTAATTTTCTGCTAAAAATAATGAACCATAACTTGTAGGGGACTTTTTCTTTCCCCAGCTAACATTCCAGAACTTTTATAAAAAAATTATTTTGTGGGCCCGAGACACCACAAATATTCCTATTTTAACCTTCCTAACTTACCCGAGAAATTTAGAGTATTTCTTGAGACATAAAAACCCTAACGGGAGATTTCGGTAGATTTTGACAAAAATAATATTTTCGTAATTTTTTAACTTTCCTACCATTCTTATATTTTTTTTAAATAATATTTAATTCTATTTTATTTATTTAATAGGAGTGTGGGACCCGCGAATCACTTTTCGGGTCATTTCGAGGTCATCTTGATACTTTTTCAAGACTTTGAATTTTTTTATGATTTCTGTGTATTTAGACTATGTTAAGTGATTTATATGCGTGACATGTGTCAATATCATATTGTATGAATATTTAAATTATATAATATAATTTAATTGAATTAATTAATAATTATTTGTGTTATCATTGTTGGGTGGGCCCGTATGGCCAATTTAGAGGTCTTTTGGGCTTAATAATGATCTTCAATGAAGCCTAGTTGATGTATATGGGTCCGAGGCCCATTTCTAGCCCATTAGTAGTGTAAAATATAAGTTTTTGAGGATTGAAAAAGCCATCCCTTTGTTGGTTACGAATTTCACCAATATAGAAACTCTAATCCTTCCCTAAACCTATTTATGAAAACCTTAAAGCTTTAGAAGCTTTCGCAAACCCAACTCCATTGAAGAATAGAGAAAGCTCCATTAAACCTTCATCCGGGCACTGATCGCACTCGAGCAAGAAGGGAGAATTGACGGGGACTCCGAATGGAAGAACATACTCCGAGGAGAGGACGATCCGACAACTTTCAAATTTGAAGAAACTTTTGATTTCCATTAAAGTTCAAGAAACTTTAAGGTAAGTGTGTTTGATCCATCCTGTACTTATTTTTCTTTAAGATTTTGTTTATCTTTTATTAGATAATGGTTGATACTCATTATAAATTAATTTCAACAATATTTACTTTATTCTTATTGGGTTGATCTTTATTTTGAGCCACCATGATGAGTTTGGCCATGGTTTCTTTTACACCTATAACGGATGACTATGTTCTTTATCATTTTTGTTGTATTTTTTTTAATTTAAATATTTTTATAATTATTTTTTCTAAATACCTCTATGAATCTATTTTCCAAAACCATTAAGTTTGTATTTTTTTTATTTATATTTATTTAATTATAATTTTTCTAAGTTGTTGGACTTTACAAAATAACTCAGAATTTCAGATTTTACACGGTCCACTTCACTTGAGATTTCGATATATATTTTTAACCTAAATATTTTTCTAATTATTTTTCATAGATACCTCTATCAATTTAGTTTCTAGAACCTTTGAGTTTGTATTTTTCTGATTTGTATTGATTAAGTTATGATTTTTCAAATGTACTGGATTTTTCTGTAAAACCCAGAATTTCAGATTCTGTCTGGCCAACTTCATGAAGGGTTTTGACCTATATTTTGAATCTGAATATTTTTTTATTTATTTTTCCTAAATACCTCTGTAAATATAGTTTCTATAACATTTGAGTTTGTATTTTTCTGATTTGTATTGATTAAGTTATGATTTTTCAAATGTGTGAGACTTTTCTGTAAAACCCAGAATTCTAGATTCTGTCCGGTCAACTTAACTAAGGATTTCGACCTATATTTTGAATCTGAATATTTTTCTATTTATTTTTCCTAAAAACCTCTGTGAATCTAGTTTTTAAATCTATCGAGTTTATATTTTTCTAATTAATATTTATTTAGTTATGACTTTACAAGGCAGTACATTTTTTTATAAAAAAAACCTATTAATTATTAGTGGTTCGGTCATTACTTATTAACTATTAAGGGGTTTAGCCCTTGTTGTTTGACTAAACCCTAGATGGTTTGACCTATACTTGTGTCATGGATCCCTCATAAGGTTCGGTTATGGTGTATTGGATTGTCTTGTGATTTTCACTTATATTGTTCATCCGTGTTGATCGTGATCTTTGGTGATTGTTTACATGTTATTCATGTTGTTTAACCCTAGTTCATACCCATTTTATTACTCTTGACGATCATGTGTTTATTTTATATTTTACCATCTTGTTGTCATACCATGATCATCACGTCATTTCATATAAGGGGTGGCATAAGGAAACGGGGTTGAAGTATATTATATACGTTTATATTGGTTTTATCAATTAATTAGGGTTCGGTACCCTAGGGTGAAAGGCCCCAGACGTTATTATATCCTACAGATGGGTCGATGAGACCGCTCCCAGTGCGGGAAGGAGATGGAGACCCTATGTGGTTATGGGTACTAGTTGCATTTGCATCCTGTACTCACTTGCATTCACCATTATATTCATGTCATCCTTATTATACGATTGAGATGCATACCTTGATTAAAAAACTTGTATAGTATGATATCATATCATGCACACTGTTGTATTACTGGGCCTCGGCTCACGGTGCTACACCGATACCATTTTCAGATTTTAAGGAGTTGGGTACGTGGGATGATTTTGAGGCGAAAGACTCCGGTGCATTCGTGGAGATCGACGAGGATTTGAGAGTCGATCCCCACACTTCAGAAGACTTTATTTTGATTGTTTTAAAACATTACTTATTTATTTTCAGGGGCATGTAGTCATTTGATTGAGAGCATGTTCTCACCTCCACCTCTCCATATTTAGTTGATTGATTGATTGAATTATTTGAATTATGAATTATTTGAATTATTTGTTTTCTACATCTAGACTTTTTTTCTTTTACTTAGTGGGTTTTCGAATGAACCTTAGTAGTCTAATTGACCTAATTGGACCATTAGGGGACATTCACGGATCACCTCTGGGTTCGGGTACGGGTCGATCCACGAATTTCGGGTCGTATTTGGTATCCGGATTCGGGGCGTGACAGTCATCAACACTACTGAGGCAAGTGGTTTCCTCATCCAAAATTTTTGGGTTGGTTAGTGTGTTTAGGACAATTGTCTAGTTGGTATCAAAGCAAGTGTCGGGTGAGGAATGAGCGATTCACTTCCTATGAACAATGCAATTGGTGTATAACATCATCTACATCAGAATCACCTTAAGCTAATTTGACACAGAGGTATGAGCGGCATCAATCGGTCGGAGCCATGCTGGGTGCTTCTGACTTTGCAGTCATCGTCACCGTCCCAACCATCGTTCCATTTTGCCTGAAAATGATTAGAAGGGTCAGTTCTTGACAACCGAACATGACTCAAAAATCAAAAGGGTTTGTTCTTGAGAAATCCATTTTGAATCTGCTATACCCCGAAACAACATACCCTTTTGGGAATGGAGCAAGCTCGAAAATAATATTCCTCATCTGGCTTATATGGAACGATAAGAAACAATTACATTATAGATCGTAGTATTTGTTGTATAGGCCATGAAATGAAGGAGATAAACCTTATTAAATGGATTCACCTTGATCATCTATATGAATTCCCTTGGCTAGTCAAAGCCATTTAGTCTGCCTTCTCCTAGGCATGGCTGCCAAGATATTTGCCTCTGCTCAACTAGGAGATCTGCTAAAAGATTGGTTTTTTATTTATTTTATTTTATCAATTTCCCACTCTAAAATTGGTTATGCCTAGGGGTTAAAATGACGCTTGATGGTTTTATTAGGATTGAACAAGAAAACTAGGGAATTTCCAACTCAAAATCAAGCCCCCCCAAACAATTTTTTCGTTTGTGTCTGTGTGCACGTGCAAGCTCGCACATGCATATTTGCATGCGTGCGTCTTTCCTTCCCAATCCAACATTGATCATCAAGTAAGAGCTTTTTAAATTTCTCTTGGAAATTCAATCATAAAAGTTGCAAAGAATGAATTTTACCTCTTTAGAATTATTAAATCTGTGTTTGTTTTAGTATTTCTTATAGATGAATTTGCTGTCTAGTCTGCAATAATTTAATTGGGGTTTGAACTTTTATAGTTGTATTGGTAATTTTTGTTAGTTTTTAAGGGATTCCTAATGCATTAGATTCCTTAGTTAGCAATTATGTATGTACATAAGTTAATAAATTTCTAATTTTATAATTTTGTAGTGTGTACAATTATAAATGCCATTTTTTTTGTTACAGTTAAAAACATTAGCTCTATGACTATAAGGTCTAGTTAGGAATCTGAACAAACATGTTCATCGGATATTAGATTATTATATTTGCTTATACATAGATGAAAATAATGCAAAAGTGTCTAGGTGCGCCTAGGAAGCCCAAGCTAGGAGATTATGGTCCTTTTAATTATTTTATGGTCTAACATGACTTGGTTTTGATTAATATTCCTTATCAGCTGATTGCTATAATGATTGTCCTCCATATTTTTTAGGTTGCTGTTTTATAATTTTGTGCTTTCCCAATACTGTACTTTAAAAGTGGTTTGGTCATTGAAGTTTCTTTGGTTTGTAGTTATACTTCATTATCTTTCTTTTAGCTGAAATGGAACTGAAGTGACTGGTAACTTGGAATGCGATAAATTTAATATCACTATATTCTAGACTCAAGAAGAATATGAACTGAATTGTTCTAGTGCTGCTATTAGGTAGAGAGTTCCCATGAAAATAAATTTCGGTACTAGCCCGGAAATGGAAATATTTCGACCAGTGTGGAAATAATACATTTTTCGTGGAAATGATGGAAATAATGCGGAAATGATGGAAATATTGTGGAGATTTTATTGGAAAGTTTAAGAAATGGTAAAAAAGCATAAAAACACTCATAAGCTATGGAACCATAATATACAATCATATGTAGTGTGGAAATGAATGACAATAGTAGTCTATAATATGTTAAAGCAGGTATCTGATAGTTAGTCACGGTATTATTTAATTGCTAATTATAAAAAAGTCATAAATCAAAGTATTAACGAATCCTTATTCACTTACATTAATGTCTTAATATTATGTATAATTTTAGAAACTTATAACATTTACATAATTTTTTGAATGTTTAAATATTTTTGGGAAAAAAATTTAACCCAACCAACTCATAGAATATGCTAAGTTATGAAACTTATAATCAATTTATGCACAATTATTGATGTTTAGGGTAAAAACCAATGAAATTGGGGTTTTCCCTAAATTTTAAATTTTCACCCCTAAACAATCTTCAATCCGTACACAAATCCAGTGAAAATGCATCATAGATTCATAGATTTGATGCATTTACACCTAATCTATCTATTTGTAGCAAGAAATGATAGTAAGAAATATTATACTTATGTATATTTCTAATTTGAAAAAATTCCAAACTTGGGTTTGATTCGTCCTCACGATCAATCCGCGAACCAAGAAATCTACAATAGATTGGTCTTTTTAATAAAAAAAATATGGAAAGGAGTTAAATGAATTAAATATTGGATTTGTAGTTGTTTTAAGTTTAAATGGGATGTTTCCTACTTTTGATCGAAATGTTTCTGTACATGTCGAAACATTTCGACTAAAATAATATATATTTACACTGTCAATTGATCAAAATTTACTGTTCACACGAAATGTTTCGACATGAATTGAAATATTTCGTGAAATTTAACATTTTTTCCATATGCATTTTTTCCTGTTGGTAACCTAGAAAATGGAAATATTTCGCGAAACATTTCAATAATTTTGCGAAATTTATTTCCTTGGATATACGTTCTCTAATACTTTGTATTTTTTATCCATTTTTTTCCAACCAATTTTGAATTGGACTCTGATATTGAGCTCAAGAATTTTATTGAATGGTCTTGCTATATTACAGAATGAATAGTTGCATAGTTTTATCATGAATCATGACGATCTGGACAAGTTACATTGTCCAAACGCCTTTTCGCTGCACATATACCTGCTATTATGTTTCCCTGCCTTTTTCTATTTCTCATGTTAATTCCTCCTAAGGTATTAATAATTATATTCAGAAAAAAGATGTGTTTCAACTTTCCGCTTGTTGCCTCCTTTCCTTCACCTTTTGTTTTTTTTTATCTAGGAATCATGCTTCATACCATCCCAAGGCTAGCGCAGAGTTTCTTTTTGTGGTTCTGTGGTTACATATGTTACAGAATGTACTGTTTTTGACTTTGTGACATTTTAGATTTTTGATGATTTTGTGCAAATTTACTGTTTGCAGGCAATGTCTTCCTTAAACATGGCTCTGAATTGCGTCTGATTCCTCGTGATAGGGTTGGCGCTTGGATATTCTCTTAGAAGATGGATCATTATCAAGGTATAGAAAACTATAGTGAACCGTAGCACCATCTTCTTTTCATTGTTAGTCCATTCATAAAACCTTTTTATGGAATTCCCTTGCATAAAATTTGAGGGTTGTTGGATTTGCTTATATCCTTATACTGTGTTGTAATGGACGCAATTGGTTCGCATTCTAAGTTGAAATGAATTATGTCATATACTCAAATAACATTTAGTGGGATTCTATGATGTGTAAATTGATTAGTCTCTGTGAACCGAGTTGAGATGACGTCGTACTTGAATAACATTTAGCAGGATTCTATGATGTGTAAAGTGTAAACTGATTAGCCTCTGTGAACCAAGTTGAAATGAATTGTCATACTCAAATAATACAACATAGCAGCCCCTTCTACATTGTGTAAATAGATTAGCCTCTAAATAACTATAAAAACATGAAAAATGTATTTCATCCTTATATGAAGGCAGTGAACGGTTATCCCTTAAAGACCCTAGACCAAAATTTAGAGTGGCCAGCTGATATGATAGCGTATGGGCAGAGCACTAATAATGTTATATTATTGCGTACCTCATGTCCTTAGATATTTATATAAAGTGGCATCTTTTAAAGAGGTTTTTGTGATGCTTTAGTTCTATTTTGTGTCTTCCATTACTTAATGTTACAATTTTAAGAAGTTACTGCTATTTTTGGATCATTTTCTGTAAGTCTCCCCTAAAAACCCTTTTCCTTTCTTGTTTTGGTAAAATATTTGTTCTTATCTTATGCACGTGTGACGTATGTGCTATGAAAGGAATATTGTTGTATTTTCAATAGTGAGTCCAAATGTACATTTCTTTATGTTTTTAATTAAGTTAAATAAAACTTTAATAGTTGGCCACTGAATCATTTTAATGGGATGATTTAACTCTCTGTCATCTGATGCATAATCTGTCTTCCATTACACCATTTTATTTAGAATTCAAGTTTCAACTCCCTTGCAAGCCAAACAATTAGGAGGCTCTTGTTTGAATCATTATAAGGTCCACTTCTGATAAGCCCAAGGATGGTCTATAGTCTTTATATTTGCACGTGTGGTGTAGGTACAACGGGTGGATCCACCATTAGATGGATTTCACGTAGATTTATTATGCCAAAATTGGTTCGATCAAATGACTGCATTCATCTGTTATAATGACTAATATTTAGATACATTGAGTTTTTTAAAAAGTTAGATATAAGGGTTGGGCTCCGTTGACAGATAAAATGACAGGGACACAATATAAGCCATATTGGATTTTCATGGGCTGATCTCAACTGTGGGAATTTGATCAGTATTTGAGGTACAAAGATGCAACACTTACAAATAACTAATCAGGCTGATTTTTGGTTTGTACGTCCACCATGGGATAGGACAAACATCCGTACGGTCAGAGTCCTGTAAAAGTATGCCACCTGGCTTATATTGTGTCCCTGTCATTTTAGATCTGTCAACGGCGCCCGACCGTAGATATAATGTGATTGGATGGCTATGAATATTCAGTTGTATTGGTTTATGACATACTCTAGGTGGGATCCATTAGATCGAGGGTCCACTTGCATCATATGTACATGTTCTTGAATCATGGCGATGAAACTCCATATCAACTTTCCACTTCTTGAAGTCTTTATTACGAGCATTATCCTCCACACGGTGTTTGAATTTATAGCAAATCTCAGCCTCGTATCATTGTAGATCTTATCAATGATGATAGTAGTAGGCAAAATTTGTTTGGAATATCATATTATTTCTCAATCTAGATATAATACGTACCAGCAGAACCATTTGCAACTCCTTCGGAAATATTACCTGAATGGTACTTCTTTCCCGTATTTTGGAGTTCAAATACTCCGCACTGTACCCAATATAGACGCTTATGACCTCCTCCTCTATGCCTCGCGGTAATGATTCCTCTGGCATTACGACCTTTACCACTACGACGCTGTCCATAGATCAAATTATTTCGTAGATTGGATTTCACTTGACTGTCTACGGCTCCATTGTGTGTATATATCGGGACAGAATTCTGTGGCATTCAAGAAAGTCTTTTTGACTCATGGCTTAATGATCCTTGGAAATTGTTGATAACCCAAGCAAATTCAAATTAAGTACATGGAAAGCCGAAGATCTTGCAACCAAACTGATCGGGTCGTGCCATTCAAAGAAAAAGTGCTGTTCATTGTCATTTGTAGCACAACAAAAATGCACTTTATCTACTCACCACCCTAGTTTGGAGTTTATCTTGAGTTCGGAGACCACCATCAAGAGCTAGCCGAGTAATAAAATTTATTCTTCAGAATAGCCAGTGTTATAAGAATTATGTGGATAAGGGTGGAAAACCATCTTTAAGCAGACGCAAAATGCAAGTAGATAATTGATGATTGGAGCCGTTATTTGTAGAGTAAATAAATAGTGTGGAATCTGTCAATTGGGTACATCAGGGGGCAAAACTTTCTTAGTTCGACTCTCTCTCTCTCTCTCTCCCTCTCTCTCTCTTTCAAACCCTAGACTCCTAATCTTCACAGTTTAATATTACAGAACTCACAAAAAATACTTAATTTCTAAACATATTTTATAAGGGTCGGGCTCCATTGACAGATCTAAAATGACAGGGACACAATATAAGCCTAGTGGCACATTGTTACAGGACACTGACCGTACGGATGTTTGTCCTATCCCATGGTGGACCTACAAACCAAAAATAAGCCTGATTAGTGATTTATAGGCTTTGGATTGGACTTATTTTCATGGGCTAATCTCAACTGTGGGAATTTGAGCCGTATTTGAGGTACAAAGATGCAACACTTATAAATCACTAATGAGGCTGATTTTTGGTTTGTAGGTCCACCATGGGATAGGACAAACATCCGTACGGTCAGAGTCCTGTAACAGTGTGCCACCTGGCTTATATTGTGTCCCTGTTACCTGTCATTTTAGATCTGTCAACGGAGCCCGACCCATTTGATAAACTAATGGTTCAAAAATAGTAAAACGGCCAAAGAAAAGAATACATTTAGATAATCAAGCAATCATTCCATTCCTGGCCTTCCACCACCTGCAATGTCATGATACTTTTGTGTTTTGAGTTGGGAGTAAATGATCTTTGAGTCTAGGCTTAAAGTGAAAGTTAGATATGTCTCAGATAAGGGCCTTTTGCAGTATCATTTGATTTATGTTCATCATGAAGTAACTGATAGTCTTTATCCTCGATTGCTTTTTGTCATTCTTCAAATTATCATATCAACAAATGCACTTTAATTCTCATGTCCCCTCGTCACAATCGTTTTTTTTTTTTTTTTCTCAACACCACCATTTTTTCCCATTGCAAAAATCTTATAAATAAGATTGACGACGAAAATAGAAATGACAGCCATGATGAATGCCTGCTGTCTCACTTATCAATAATTGTCTTGTGCTTATCCATCCCTCAAGGATTCAACCCAATGCTAGAAGCCTTCACCAAGGTTTTAAATTTCGGTGTTTTGACTGAAATTTTGTACCGAAATTTTGGTTTCGGAGAGTACCAAAATCCCCGAAATATGGGTTTTTAAACTGAAATCCACCGAAATCCTGAAATTTCGGCTTCGTGGCTCACCGAAGTGGCTACCAAAACCGAAATTTTAAACCTTGGCCTTCACAGATCAATCAGCTTGTTACAAGGTGTAACATGTTACTGGATGAGGATGCCATTATAAGCCACCTGATCTCCAATTAGAAAATCTCTGTTGAGGACCATGTTTGTCTAGGAGCCCTAGTTTGAAGCATAGTTACCAATTCGGTATATGGCAAAGATTCAAAACGGGAAAAGTTCGAGTTTAAATCAGTTTCGGGATAAAAAAAAATGCGGTCAAGAATTCATTCATTGTTGAAAGTTATATTTGTTTAGCCTAAAAAAGCTTGGATTTTATCAATTTTTTCATTTTCTGCCGCCTTTAAATACATTTTTATTTAAAAAAATACAAAATTCGTCTATTAAACACGAATAATGTGTTTTATTTGTAGTCTTAAAATTCACAATTTTTTCAGATTTATTATTTTATACGGTCGTATTAAACGTTCTTAAAAAAAAAATAAAAATTCGGGTATTAAACGCGTATAATACATGAATTTACTAACTAGGGTTTGAACTACCCCTATCAAAGTGCCACGTGGAACACAATTTTGGGTCCACAGATCCATGAAGGTTTGGTTCATCTCTTGGTGGACTTGCATCTAAAACCGACTTAGTGATTTCTAGCTGTTGGATTTTGAGCTGTTTTCTAGGGTACTAACTTGTATAGATCACCAATCGAGCTGATTTTTGGTGTATGGATGTAGGACAAACCAAGGTTTAAAGGGGACCGTTATAATGGTATAACGGACTGGGGGCGTTATCGTTTTTTCCGTTATAACGAAAAAAGAGGCAAAAACGGAAAAGGGAAAATAATGGAAAAAATGGCACTGAAATTCAAATTTTGAATTTCAAAATTTCGAAAATGGAAAATAACGGAAAAAAATAGATAAATAACGGAAAATAACGGCCATTTTTTCCACAAAATTTTTCAGAAAATAACGGCTGTTATTTTGGTTATAACGGAAAAATTATGGCTGTTATTTTCATTATAACGGCCATTATTTTTTGGGCGTTTTAATGGTCCATAACGTAACGGGGTAGGTCCGAATCCGTTATAACAGCCGTTATTTTCATTGTAACGGCCGTTTTTTAAACCATGGGACAAACATCCATAAGGTCAGGGAAAAATCTATGATACCAACCTCGTATCAAAATTTTGATGCAGAAATCCCTCAATTTGCCACGTAGCAGATTCTTTTGGGCCCACTGATTACCTGAATGGTTGGCTCACATCTTGGTGGACCCACACCAAAAATCAGTGTGATTAGTGATTCTTAGCCATTGGATTTGAGCACTTTTTCATAATTGCTTGGACCAAATCATAGGCCTGTTAATAAAGCCCATGATGAAAAAGTGCTAAAATCGAACGGCTAGAAATCACCAATCATGCTGATTTTTGGTGTATAGGTCTATCATAGTGTGGGCCAGACATTCAAGGGGCAAGTGGGCCCGAACGAATTAGTACGTTGCAATTTGAGGGACTTCTGCATCAAAGAACAGCTCTAAGGTCAGTGGGCCCGAAAGGGTACTCCAAGCGACATTTTGGGAGGGTGACCTAAAAAGGTCCCCGGGGTACAGCAAATATTTCCCAGGTATTTATCATTCCCAGGGATACGCAAAGCGAAAAAGGAAAAAAATGATTATGGAATAGACAAAGAAGTTCAAAGCCAATATTTCCACTTTAGGTTTTACTAATGGTCGTACGTGAGTCACACACAAGCGGTTTTCAATGCCCCCAGCGCAGCCCATGTGCTTCCTCCACATCTCTCCGATTCTGCACAAATAACGACGCACATCAAGAAAGTTAGCACCATCATTTTCTGCGACGATAACTCTCCAAAAGAGCCCGAGTTTGAAGCCCCTCCCCTCCCATACTGCCACGTAGAGCACTCTTTAGGGCCCACTGACCTTATGGATGTTCGGTCCACCTCTTGAATGATCTACAGATCAAAAGTCAGTGTAATTAGAGATTTCTATCCCTTGGATTTAGATTTTTAATACCGTGATTTCTGGCTATTGGATTTGAGCATTATTTTTTAATGCTAAAAGATAACTGTCAGAAATCATTGATAGGGCTGTAGGTCCACCAAGAGGTGGAACAAACATCCAAAAGGTCCGTAGACCCTTAAGAGTGCTCCACGTGGCATTTTTTTGGGAGGGGGAGTTCAAATTTTGAAGTTCCCTGAAGACAGCTAATGTTTCCTCCCCTCCTAAAGGTCGGATCCATGGAAGGGTCGACTGTAATGGCCAATGGGTCGGGATCGGGGGACAACCATTTGGGTGGACCCACATAGAAGATGAATCGATGGCTGATTTTTGGTGAGGATGATCTCCTCACTATATAGATCACTCCAACAAAAAATCGGTCCATTCTGAAATTTCTAACCCCATCAAATGTTGTTTTCAAGTTACACGGTAAAAATCGACGGTCCATAATTCTTCAACTTCTAAACCAATCTTTGAATATCGGAATGATTTGAATTTTTATTAGGATGATCTCCTCACCATAGAGATCATCCTCACCAAAAATCAGCCATTGATTCGTCTTCTATGTGGGTATGCCAAATGGTTGTAAAAAATGGTTGTCCCCCGATCCCGACCCATGGCCAATTACCCCATTAGTACTATTTAATGATGAATCATGTGTGAACGTCTATTCCTTTTGTAAAGAAAAGCCGTAGGCAAGTTCACTACAATAATTGCTGTGGGGCTCCAAACCTCTAGATTAAGATTATCTTCTTAGCCATTGATGTGCAAGGCTAAACATCCACACAGTCAGTGGGACCAGAACGTAGCGGTGAGTAATCTGGCGCCAAAAAGAGTCAGGTTTAGCTTGTTACTTCTTTTTTCTTTTTAGATATAGGCAAAAGCAAGGAAGAAAAGATCTGTTAGCTGCGGTTTTGTTGGAGACCGCCGGTAGAAGTCATGAATTTTTTTTCCTCTCTTTTTTTAACGAGCCTATAGCAGCCTTTGTTCCCCTGACCGCCGCTAAAACCATCTATAGCGGCGGTTTTATCCTGACTGCCGCTAAAAGGCTGCTGCTAAAAATCAATTTTCTTGCAGTGAATGTTAGATATAAAGATGAATAAAAGGGTGTTTTTTTGAAAAAACCAAATATCCTAAGACGTTTTGAGCCTAATACCTTTTTCTTTTGGCTTTTGTACTACAAAACTTTTTAAAAATTTTGATTTGAGAATATTGGAGGAAAATTAAATTTGTTTCTACTCTTGGATTTCAAGTTTGTGAAAATTTCTAGTTCCACATTGCTTAGGAGAATGGAGCTCCTTGAGCATATAAGGGTAAGATTTGAACTTAAGATTGGACCCCTTGCGTCTCCCACTTAGGTGCACCATAGGCACAACTCTACCATCAAAAACATACACACGTGTACGCTGGACAGGGCTCGGGTCGTGGGTACCTACTTACATATTTATATGGAACGATTCAATAACTTTTGTTTATTTATATTTTTGTCATTTTTAAGTCATTCATTCATTAACTCTTTCTTGGACCGTTTTCTACCGTTGTGTAACTTCCACATGCACCTATTTGTGGGTCTCCACGAATGGGATGCATCCATATTTAGAAAAGTTTTCTTATTTATTTGGTCTCTCTTCAGAGAATCTAAATTGAATTCTCCTTGTCTTCTATTTTTGACTTACGAACATATTTAGATTACTATCAGAGATTGATTTTAACTCTACTGGACTTCTATGAGTGATCTTTTTATTGATTATTTCTTAATCTAAATTCTATACACTAAGGTGCCATTAATTTAGTAACAATCTTAAGTTGAAAAATTGTTCGTTCACTTTGTTATTTCGTTCCTTTATATGAGTTCCTCAAAGAATGTTGAGAAATCCAGACCTTTTGTTTGAACGAATTTCAAAATATGACAACAAAATATTGACTCTTGTAATACTCCAGATTTTTCTAGACCCAGATTGATATGGAACTTAGTGTAGCTCCATACTAATCTCCAGATTGAAGCCCATTAGGATTATGTGCTGAATTTTCCTAAGATAGATTAAAACTTTTATGGGCAACCATTGATAGTGGATAGTTCATATTTTAACCTCTATGAACTTGTTTACATAATTTTATATATAGGAGTAAAACAATAATTTTACTTACAAAGGTATTTTCGTAATGATACATCATAAGAATAATTTAGTAATTTCATATTTTCATGAACATAAAATGATAAAGGGTAGGGGGGAAACTAGGGTAATTTCACAAGTCATTAACAACTAACATCATTAGAGGGCATTCAAGGGGTATTTTGTAATCTTGACCATGAGGGTATCTTGGTAGCCTTGCTCTGTTGAGGGTGACTTATAAATTTTACGTGTTTAAGAACACTAAAACCCTAGTATGAGAACATGCATAATGGTAATTTCATGAAATATTACACAAACCTTAAGGAAATGATAGTTTGTAATTTTACAACCAAATGACGTTTTGGTCTTTTTACACGAGACTGGGTCTCATGTGTGGCTGTGTGTCTTTAGTTACGAATCATGTATGGGGTTCAATAGGCCTAGAATCGGGGCGTGACACTTTTAGAAGTCATTTTTACCCATACCTTTTTAGTAGATTTCCGTAGTTATTTTGCACATCTCCACAAATTTTCATTAAATTTGGAGTCCATTTGTTTATGATTTTGGCCAAAATACTATTTTCAAGCATTTTGTGGTGCATGTTTGACTCATCACTAATTTGATTTTTCGGTCCATTTCTTTTCTAGTTATAATTCTATAGTTTCTACATTTTTAAAAAGATTCATGGTCACCTAAAATGTCTAGCACGGGTTCCTAGTTTAACGTGATGAATCTAGCAAAGGGTTTCACTTTTTTCATAAATTTTTCATTATAGTTTTGATTTCATTCATTGTTTAAAGTGTTAAGTTTGATAAAAATTCTGATCTAGATCGAGTTGATCCAACAATAATTCAGATGATTGTATAATGTTAAAATACACCTTCATATGGTTTTAGATCTAATTTTGACCGTACAAATATTGAGAAATTAAGAAAATAATTGAAGGTAAAAAATCAATGGTTCAGATTGAAGCGATCAAGCTGCATTCAACAAATCAAAAGGCATACAATTCTTGAAATGTTGAAATACACAATCTTATTGGTTTAGATTAGATTTTGAAATAAAAAAAAATCTAAAAGTGAGAAATCTAGGGCTCAGAATCAATTGATCAAGCATCAGTTTACAAAATTAGAAGGCATACGAATTAGGGCTGCAACTTGGGCGGGCTCAACCCGAGCCCGATGGGTTGAACCCGACATTAGGGTTGGGTTGGGCTTGGGCCAGATTTTTGGTAACCCGATCAAATTGGGTTGGGTTAGGGTTGAGGCTTGGCCCAAGCCCGACTTACAAACTATATATATAGGATCGGGGGACAACAATTTCATACAACATTTTTTACAACAATTTTGACGTATTCACATGGAAGATGAATCAATAGCTGATTGGTGAGGATGATCTCCTCATCATATAGATCACTCCTACAAAAAATCAGCTTATTATGAAATTTCTAACCCCATAAAATGTGGTTTTCAAGTTAACGATAAAAATAAACGGTCCATAAATCTTCAACTTGTAAACCAGTCTACGAATATCAGATTGATTTGAATTTTTGTGAGGATGATCTCCTCACTATAGAGACTATCCTTGCCAAAAAAATCATCTCATTCCAATTAATACTGGCCGACGCCAATTTTTGTTGTAAAAAATGTTGTATGAAATTGTTGTCCCCCCATCCTGACCCATTAGTTTTACCGACAAATATCCACACTACATTTTGGCAAATGCAGCAACCCATGGATGTTTGTCCTTAGTAACTACGACCTTTGTGTGATATTACCAAATGTCATTGAAACTATATTTTGGCATTTTATGTGATCGGTTGATAGTGAAAATATCTTATTTTTCTCCAATGATTGTTTTTGGTTATTTCTTTAGTGACTTTTATCATGCATTTGAGTTGATGAACTTTTCCGTTATTATGAAAATATCTTGTTTTCTTTCACGAGCTTTGAAAATGAAGTTATTAAGCTATTATTTAATGGTTAGCACAACGGCTATTGTATTGATCGATAAAGTATTTTAATATGAAAAAATTCAACAATATTCCAACCAATAAAAAAATTAAGAAATTGACCAAACCGATCAACCCGACTAACCCGACCTTGGCCGGGTTGGGTTAGGGTTGACAGCCTTTAAGGTTGGGTTGGGCTAGGGTTGACCTCCAACCCGATCCAACCCGCCCGAGTTGCAGCCTTAATACGAATGTGAAAAATTTTAAAATACACATTAGTGTTGGGTCAAATTAGATTTTTATTGCATGGATCTCGAGGCATCAACTTAAAAGTACAAAAATAAGGGTTTTTCTTCAAATTTGGATGGTTGCAATTTATTCTGAAAAAAACATATGGCATAAAATTGTGTAAAATATTAAAATACACAATCGTATGCCTTTATACTACATTTCTATAGTGGGAATCTCGAGAAAATGAAAAAAAGACATTTAAAATAGTGTTCTGGCATCAAGAGAATTTTGGGAAAGAAGTTTAAAGATTTGAGGCTATATGATTGTGTAAAATACATAATTACACAACCACGTGTTTTTATTAAGATCATTGGTTGCTAGATTTTGAGATATGTGGGCCCCAATTTTAGTATTTTGCACCTCAAAGAGTTGGAATTTTGAAAATCCAAAGCCATATGATGGTGTAAAATGTCAAAATTAAATATACAATTGTATGGTCTTAGAATACAATTCTATGTAGCAAATTAGGAGATAAAAAACTTATATGTCCCTTCATGTTAGAAATCGAATCAAATATTATCGGAGTGGTTATGTCAATATCCATATCCAATCTAGATTCGAATACCATATACATCCGATATTCAAAAATTTCGAATAATATCCAAAATTTTGAATACAGATTCGAATTTTCGACTATGCATTGACAAGCCTAATTTTAGTCCTATTTTGAGGTACACTCACCTCGATCTATGGGCCTTTTTTGAGATTATCATTCGTTGATATTTGCTGTTTATCATTATGTATGATTTCGAGTTATTTGGATTGTTACTCGTTGATACCTACTTTTCATTATTACGAGTGATTTTGAGTTCTTAGGATTAACATTCGTTGATATTTGTTACTTATCATTAGGTACGTTAATTTGTCATTGAGATTATTATTGTAGTTATCTGTTGCATATTCTTATGTATGATCTAAGAGTTACGTGTGTTATTATTAGTGACGATTAGCCTACTAGTAGTATTGAGTCTTTCGATGGGAGTTAAGTACTTCTGTTTTAGGTCTTTTGAAGGGGTGAGATTCTTTCGATCTTTGAAGATGGATCCATGGGTGCAATATATTCAATTCCTAAATCTTGAGGGCATCCATGAGTGAGATATGTTCGAATACTAGAGTGATGTGTTCGATCCCTAAATCTTGAGGTGCCTACAATGTCACGTTCCGTGAGTTGGGTGTAGCACGTCTAGTGCTAACACAGATCCCGAGGTGCGATCGGGAACAAATCTCCAACACACACTATAAAGATGTAGTGCAACCGGATAAATACGAGCCATCTAAAGTATTAAATAAAAAATTGATCATCCAAATAAATCAAATATCTAAAAAAAATAATAAATGATTAAATATAATACAACCTAGTCCTAACTACATAAATCTCTCAAAATAAAAACTACTCTCTAAAATCCAAGTGCATCTAAAAAAATCCTACGTGCAATCTACTGTCTGTGCTGACCTGAAAAGAGAGTGCCCACGAATGGTGAGTCCAACTGATTTACAAATAACAACTACATTAAACCCTCCCGTTGCATGTGTGTATATATATAACAACATACTCAATATTTTTTCAATTTTAATTAATACATGAACATGACATAAGAGATATACGAAATATCAAAGAACGAATCTACAAAAGATACATATTAAGGAATCTACAAATGACATCCACAACAATTATCTCATATTTATCTACAAATATAATTTTCAAACATGTACAAGAATATATATATATTTCTAATCAACCATGCAATGCGATGATGATAGACACATGAACTGACTCTTACTGACTCATAGCCTAACTTTCAAAATGTTGTACGTGACTAACAGTGGGCATCTACACCCGAGGGGTGACATAGAGCTTGAATGAATCGTCACTTGAGGCACCCTCAATTTAGGGTTGAACAAATCGTTTCCAATGATCTAAGTGTTCGTACCCCAACCAACACTATAGACACTAATACCATTTAGAGTCGTACATAACTACCTAAGGACCTGTCCGATGTGTTTGTACACCAACTAATACTTTAAACAATCATCAACTGCAGGTGTGCGTAACCTACCACATACATCATGTTATAATACTTATCAATATATTATCAGTTGAATAATAGTTACAGTACTAATTTATACAGCATAGTAATCATCAACAAATATTAATTTAATACTTGGCATATTATACATAATGATTGACAATAGATATTAACGAATGATAATCTCAACAACAAATGATCATACACAAAGATAATTCAATTAAAAATTCTGTGGAGGTTATCTACATCTTTAAACATGTTTATACAATCATTATGATTATTCAAATTATTGTACTATAATATAAAATAATCATAATTTAGTAATTCATTCTTATATCATTGATTTTTTTCATAAACATAATTTTTTTATTTCTTTATAAAACTCTAAAAAAATCCAAAGGTTTCAAATCACAAATCAAGCTAATTTTTTGTTTGTAGGTCCATATAGGGATTGGAAAATATCAATTCTTAATATGAGGTTGAATGCAAATAGTCGAATGCAAATACTGGGATAGCAGCTACTCCTTTGGAATTATGTTATTGTTTATATTGAACAAAATTTCAAGAAAGAGAGAAAATCTTGATTTATAACCATTTTGATTGGAGTCTTTCATATTGTTGATTGGAGAAAATCTTCTTCATTAGTGATTTATAATCATCTTAATGTTCATTTTTTTATACTGTTACATTTGAACATCCATATGGTCACGAAAGTTATACACATATTATGTGTGCATTTGTGCTTAAGGCGAGATTATCGTCTAAGCAACCTTAATATCCACTTATTTAATAAGATGGTCTGTGATGTTCTGTCAAAGGTGTTATCGTATACATCGTTATTCCAAATTATACATATTGGATTTAACACAATCTATATAGAAAATGATTACAAAAACTCTATGCACAGTGAAATTTCACTAGTCTGTTCTCTTTAATCCAATATACCTAGAAGGGGGGTTGATTAGGTATTTAAAATTAATTATACCTACATAGTTTTACAGATCAATGGTAGGGGAACAAAATCGCATGCCTTTGTTGTTTGATAAAAGATTATCATAACTGACTCAAATCGAATATACCTCTGTGGTATATTTTCTTTTCGTCGTTTGATCTAATCAAGATAGATTGCGGAATACAAACAAACAATCACACAAGATAAGAGATTTTTACGTGGAAACCTTAGCTAAGGAAAAACCACGGGACCACTTCCAGACAGAAAGTATCACTAACTGAAAAGTTAAACGAAACAAAGGTTACATACGCAGCACTATTGCAAATACAACTTCCAACCTTAGCAAAGGCCTAATGTTGATGCGTCAATGTCCTCTGAATCAACGCTACGAATCTACGCGTGCCCTTCTTGCCAAGCCTTGTCTGCTTATTTAGTTTGGTACACCCCAAACCTATCGTTGATCGGCTCCTCCGATCTTAATTCTCAACACTCTCGCCTTTGCAGAAAGTGAATGATTCAGTACACCTTGAACCTTAGGTTGCTCAAAAGATGTTGAGTCATACTGGTACACTCAGGCTACTAAGTCGAATATAGAAGTGGAAGACCTAAGCTGAGAAATGGATAAGCACTTGGCTTTGATTAAGAAGAGAACAAGTTCACAAGATGTGAATGGAAAACAAGCTTCTTGCTCTTCAAATGGACACTTTAATAAATAAAACATTTTCTTCTATCTCTTGAAGATTGAGTCACTCTGTGTCTCTGTGTGTATTTAGAGAAGGTATAGAAGGGTTGTATTTATAGAATTCCATGACCCTGAGTCATGTAGAACGTGGGATAATGGAACGAAGAATTTCGGATCTGAGAAAGACTGAGTTTGTGGAAGGTCCAATCGATTGTACTCTGGGTCCAATTGATTGAGTATAAGTGTCCAATCAATTGGGCTCAATAAGTTTCCTGTTCCGAAGGCTCCAATAGATTACACAGAGGTCTCCAATCGATTTGACTCAAATAAGTTTCCATCTCGAAGGCTCCAATCGATTTCACAGAGTTTCCAATTGATTTGACTTAAAAAAATTTCTATCCCAAAAACTCTAATCGATTTCACAGAGTTTCCAATCAAATGGGCCGAAATAAGTTTCTGCCTCGTAGCTTCCAATCGATTACACAGAGTCCTCCAATCGATTGGGTATAAGTGTTCAATCGATTGGACTATCCCAATAGTCAATATCTTTGACTCAGACCCGGGTCAGTCCAATGACTAGGTATGACCATTATATTTTATTCATTTTAACTAATTCCTATGGCCACTAAGTCACTTACCTTCCCAATCGAGCGTACACGATCTTTAACTGACAAATAGACAGTTACTCAGATGACTCCTGTCGTCAACTATCTGATTCTTGCTGTCTCTGTCTTCTAGTCTTCACGTAGTTTACGAAGTATGCGTACCACGACATCTCCACACTACACTAGTGCTCGTAGGAACGGTTACAAGAATGTTTTTATGTCAAACAAAATCTTTGCTAAATTGAATATGAAAATATTCAAAAAATATTTAATTATATAGAAGGTAAAAAAATGAAAAATATAATCCCACCCTCTTACATGATTCACTCACTATCTCACATTCTCTCGGAGATAATCAAACAGATAATAGAATAGCTTTTGATCTGTTCCTTACTCAATTTACCAATAATACATACCATGTAATGTCATTGGCAATCAATAAATCATTAAAATACAGGTTGTAAAATATGCACATCACAAGTAGAGAAATTAGAAAAAATAATACAAAATTTTTCTCCTAAATTTCTCTCATCCTATCTCATGTATCTACTTATTTTTACCTCTATGATTTTCTCTCTCCCTTTTTGTTACAGATTGACAAAGGTACATAAATATTAGCAAATAATAAGCATGCAATGAATGTCACCATGAAGAACAAGTGCATATATACATATCCAACCATAATACAAACTGGTTTACACCCTATAACAGATAAGGAAATAAACACAACCAGAGTATAACCATACAAAATCTGATTTTATCGGTGTACAATAATATCAAAATAAAATATTTACTAGATAACTCTCAAGAAGTCTCTCTCTAGAAGACTAGGTAGCTGGGTCAGTACTATCCTGCTGATCTGCACCATGAACTGGTGGATAATGTCCAAAGCCCATCATGGGAAACTGATACTCCATATATCTCTGCATATCCGTAAGAGTGACAGTCATTCGGTCGAAACCAGCATCCTGACGCTCCTCTAGACGGCGAAAACCCTGAGCAGTCCTCTCCTCATGAGAAGTAAGCCGTTGGTCGAATCCCACTATCTGATGATGAATAAACTCAAATGAGTAAGGTGCAGGCCTCTCTGGAGGCTGGACAAAGGATGGATGTGGCTCTGGAGGATGCATCTCAGTATCTGACGGCTGGATGTCTGTCTTAGTATCATCTCCCAAGTCCTCATCAAAAAGATCATCAAAGTGATGAGGAACATCTGTCACTCTCCGAACTTGAGACATGCTCTTCCTGATAGTAGAGGGTCCAATGGGCCCCATAGGAGAGCAAACCTCCTCGGAAGCTAGGATTGGTAAATCTAGGTGAAGTAGAATAAAGCTTACCAGTAGAGGAAATAGAAGACGGATGGTTCGCCAACTAGCTACCCGCTCTAACCATGGCTCTAAACATGAACATCGGAAGGTCAGTGACAAACCCAGTATGGGAACAGTAGATCGGGCACCTGCGATCGATTGGGGTTGAAAATGACCCATTTTGGGTTTTATAAAATCGAACGTCGCACTGTCCAATCGATTGGGCTAAGTAGCCAATCGATTGGGCCGTACTCTCCAATCGATTGGAGATGTCCGATCGATTGGTCTGTAGAGTCCAATTGATTGGATTGTGGCCCCGAATAAAAAATATAATTTTTAATTTTTAAAACTAATAGGCTCATTCTCTAGGACCCCAAAATAAATCTTTTCAAGCCAAAAATTATTTTTAAAACTGTTCATGAAAAGATAATTCACCAAGATAAAATTTAGAAAATGTTAGAATTCAATTCATGAAGTCAATCTTGATAAGCACTAAACACTGAGTCTAATTGAAGAAAGAATAACTAACACTGAGTTCAATCTTTTGCTTCATTAGAAATAGTAATCATAGATTCAAATATCAACAGTAATATCATCAAGTGTAAGTGATCTTCCATCTGTGGTACTAGATAAAATTTTAGCAATAATTTCTCATAAAGATCAGAATCTGAAGGTATCCTGTATCCGATCATTAAATTCTCATTATAGTTATTAAGGGTTCTCACATACACTCATGTATACGGGTATTTGCTGATGGATAAGAATTTTTCTAGCAAATTGACTGTCTTTTACACCTTTTTATACACTTTGAATATAAGTAGCTTTCACTCTCTATGTAGGTAGTCCTTTTCTGCAGCAATGAAAATCAGATTTCAATTTCAAACAGAGCTATATAGATGGCTTTCACACTCATTTTTGGAGGTAGCTTTTTTCTTAGAACAATAACTCACATTGGGAAGCCAACAATCGACTATAGTACAGTTTCGAAATCAACTGAAGGTAGGAACACTACTAATTTGAAGTTATAATCAGTAGAAGTTTATTTCCAATTCCAATAATATAAGATCTCACACTTCTATCAAATTCATTTCTACAGAAATAATCGGTGTGCATGTAAAAAATATGAGATATACTGTTTTAATAATCTTCTAATGCACACTAGTAAAAATTGACCAATTATTTAATTCATTTAACTCATTTTCATATTTTATTTATTAAAAAGATCAATCTATTGTAGATTTCTTGATTCGCGGATTGATCGTGAGGACGAATCGAACCCAAGTTTGGAGTTTTTTCAAATTAAAAATATACATAAGTATAATATTTCTTATTATCATTTCTTGCTACAAATAGATATATTTGGTGTAAATGCATCAAATTTATGAATCGGTGATGCACTTTCACTGGACTTGTGTACGGATTGAAGATCGTTTAGGGGTGAAAATTTGATCAAATATAATATTTACTATTTTTTAAAAATTAAAATACATTCTAAAAATCTACCCTTAAATTGTTTTTGTAAAAACAATCTAATTGTTCAAAGTACCAAAATCACAAATGTGATGCTGACTAGTCCAAAAATGCTTAGATTCGGGATCTAATCAATCCAAAATTAAATAATGTATATTTAAAGTCTCTTATATCAATTAAAATAATAAAATTTAAAATCTCTTTGATAATCTTTTTTCGTTAGCTAGTCCTCTTCCTTCGCGTTCTTCTCACTAGAATCAAGAAAACCTAAAATGATGTATGTAGGAGTGAGTCAAACGCTCAATCGAGTTTTTATCCCAAAAAATGATTCAATCAATACAAGATATACAGACATTTTGCATAGATTAAATTGTCAAGTAGTAACATCATAATCATAATGAATGTATTAATATGTAAATAAAAATATACATAACTCATACAGAAGGTGTCCTTCTTCACCTGTACAAAGGGTCTTTCTGGGATTTTTAAGTCTTTCATCCTAGAGAATTCACTTCAAACTTATTTTATTGCTTTTGAACTTTAAATATGAATGCATGCCTTAATATGCAAATAACTAATAACTGAAATGATAATATCTACACAGGGGATCTTAAATATAAAACAATCTATCAACATCAAAATTATGCGTATAATTACAATAACAAAATTTATAGCATATTAATCAATACATGCTAATTAGTTCATAACTAGTATTAAAGGAATCATGAAAAGGGTACCTACTTTAAATTTTTGGTGATGCTTTAGAAGTGTTCATCAAATCCAAGAATGATAAATGGAGAAGATGAGAGAAAAGTGAGATATGTGTATTCTTTAATAGTAGATGTGGCTAGGTATTAGTGTTGAAGCTTGTAAAGTTTTTTTTAAATAACTTATATGAGTATATTTGGGGTTTGGGTTTTGTATAAAGTTTTGGGAGGTCAAATCTTAGCCTTTGGATCTAAGGTCAGTAGAGGTTTGTGATCAATTTAGGTTTTGGTTCATAATAGAGTTAATGTGTTTAGTTGAAAGATTCTCTACATCTTTTATAGAAAATAAACAACTTTCTGTTTTATCTCAAATTAAAAGTTTGTAACTCTAAAATAGTAAATTTTACAAATCCACTAAAAGACTTACTTTAAGTTGGATATGGGCTAGAAATGGGCCCGAAGCCTATATTATTTTTAGGCTTAAAAGGTCTATAAATTGGTACTAAATGCCCACCATATACTAACTTTAACTCAAACATGCAATGAAGCATTAATACTTAATATTTAATAACAATATATTATTTATATAACTAAAATAATAATTTAAAATTTTAAAATACCCTTCAAAATTTTGGGGTATTACAAACTATCCCCTTAAAAATTATCATCGAAATTCACTTCACTATGTTACCGCTGTAGATTCTAATATTAAATTTTATAAATTTTTTCTATTAAGCTAGGGTGTTACCTAAGTGTCAATTATGAAAATTATCAATTATGTGATTAACTTCACAATTCAATTATAGAATAGTTTAACAAAAATACTAAAGTTCAGATGTGTGATCATACGGTTCCATGTCACAATATTTTTTTTTATCTTATTATACAATAATCACCATGCATAGACCCATTACACACAAATATCTCAGCATCTGAAGTCTTTGCTTTGATACAATTTTGTCTTGCCCTGAATCCGGGCACCTGAACTCGACCCGAATGCCATGGATCAGCCCGTTTACTCGAAATCTAAGGTGTAATAAAAATTAATTGTTTTATATGTTCTAAAGTATATATTTTTTAACATATCATAATTCCCCATTAATCAAAACAAGCAACTTTTGTAAATATGCTATTTGTAATACAACTGTTTGATACGTTTTTAGAATTAACTTTTCGCGATTTAATGGTACGGTACCCAAAATAAGAGTTGAATTTATTTTCTACAGAAATTATTGGTTATGATATCTATAATTACTTTGAAATAATTTAAAATTTTTTTGTAAAGATAGTTAAGGTAAATCATTCATTTGATATGTATATAAATTTTTTTTTTCACGATAAACGTTCAATGGTCAACTTTTGGTCAATTTTCAAAGTTGGTCAAAAAATTTCTTTTAGGTTTTTATTCTATACTTCAAAAGAATCAACTTTTGTGAACGAATCTTGATAAAAAATAATATTTACTATTCTTTAAAAATTTAAATACATTTTATAAATCCACCCTTATAAATTTTTGTAAAAATATTCTAATTGTTCAAAGTACCAAAATCGTAAATGTGTTGTTGACAGATATTTGCTCAAAAATGCTTATTTTAAGCCACTAGCCTTTTAGCGGTGTCACATTCTCATACTTAAAACTTCTCTTTCGTCGACTTTTCAACGTGAGTGTTTCTTCCATTGCGTAGAACACATTGTTTAGACGAAAATTAACTATTTGTAAGAAATATACACATTTTTGATAGTCTAATATAAAGTCGTTTTGATTAAAATCTCATTCCGCAGTTCTGTTATCACATGGACAACATTTGGACAATATTGATGGATGGCGGGCTCACAACTGACCTCCAGAGTCTTTGACCAAGGCTAAAGAGCCAACAAGCTAAAGACAAGAAGCTCTAAATCGAATGCGAGTAGAGTTAGAGGATCGAAGAACTAGAGAGACGATCAAGAGAGTAGGAGAGTCAAGCCATGAGAGAAGAGACTAATGAGATTAAATCCAAAATAATTAGCACAAGATAAATGTTTGTTCAGTTGGTAAAGCTTGCAAAACACTAAGTCGGAGACCAGGGTTCAGGACCATTTTCTGAACCTGTCCCAAGCCTGAATGCAACTTAAGCAAGTCCTATTTGATTCTAGGTTAGCACAATCATCAAGTGTGGAAAATGGAGAAAAGAGAAACTATAGAGTTTGATCCGACACTCATAGATGATATGACATTACAATCATGAGATCTTTTGAATCCTCTAATATCCTCCATTCGTAATAATATATATAATATCATAAACTTTTATTCAGAGGTATTATAAATTAACTGTAAAAGGGTAAAATTTACCTCCTAATTTTTTTAAACTTTTATTCCTTACAACACTATATCATGTCATGTTGGAATAATTTTGAGATTTTAGTTAAAATATTTATATCATGACAAATAGAAAATTTTATTGTAATGACATTAAAATTTTTTTTTATTCATTTGCACTTGTACTATGATATTTTGTGTACTGGATAACCAACTTAACTAACTAAGACCATAATTTTAAATGAATGGTTATTTTAAAAAATAATAATATTTTTAAATTAAGAATGTCACTTATGCATTTTTAATCTATGCGCTGTCACCATTGGAACCCTTGGGATTCCTATCACATTGTGATATTTTACAAAAAAAATATAATTTTAAAAAAAGATTTAAATTAAATATATTTTAAATAGTTTTCGTTGTCTTTTATAAATTTAATGAGTAATTGTTAGTAAGTTTTATTATTAATGCTTGTTTGCATGTTAGTTGAGTTTATTTATTTGACGAGCCTTTCAAATTAATTTAGAGACCTTTTGGGTCAAAAAATAATCTTATTTAAAGCCTACTTGATACTAATAGGCCTTAGGCCCATTTTTAGCCTATATTCATCTTAATATAAGACCTTTTAGTGAGTTGTAAAAATCATCGTTTTTAAGGCGAAGAAAATTACTATTTATTAATTGTTAAGAATGTTAGTTCCACATCGGATATGTGAGAAAGTTGAGGGTCTTAAAAACCTATAAATATGAGTAAAGGCATAAGGTTTTTTGTTTACTAAAAATTGTTGAGAGCCTCTTCAAGAGGAGAAAATATTATTTTTCTAGAGAAAAAAGCTAGAAAATCTAACTGAATCTCTAAGTTCATGTTAGAGGGTTTTTCATTTTGGTTTCTCTTAAATAATTAAGAGTCATGGATCTTCAGCCTTGATCAAGAGTTAGATCAACTCTCCATTAAGGTAAGTACACTTTTCTATGATTGTTTGATTAATTAATCTAGGTTATACTATTTGTATATGTATTGCACTCGAATCTTTTTTATTTTTTTATAAACTTGGCATTTTGGCATGATTATCTTGATTTTACTATTCTTACTATACTATTAAAATTTTGAAAATTTATTGAATGGTTGGATATTGAATTGCATACATTTTTGAAGTGTGGGATTGATCCCAATGGTTAAAAATTTTTAAGCAAGAAAGGCCTAGAGCCTTTGGGTGCAAAGCCCTAAACCCCTGCAGAAGAGTTCTTAGTTGAATTGCTCCCGATGTGGAAAAGAGAAGGACCTCCATGGTGGGTTATTGGTTTTATGCACATATTAATTTCGGATCATAGTTTATTTTGAAATACTTGTTATTCTTGTTCCATACCTATTTTCTACGTATGGACTATTGATTGATAGAACTGTCATAGATATGATTAGTGATCAAATCTTATTGGGTTTTCATAAGCTCACGGTTCAACCGATAATTTTTTTTGATTATTTAGAAATGAAAGAAACGATGGACTAAAAGCCGGTGTACCAAAGAATATTGAACCGTTCATTGAAGACGCTTAATTTTATTTATTTATTTTGGCTTTATGATTGTAATAAATTAAATCTTGACTTTATTGATCTATTTTGAACCCGAATTGATTGATTTAGTACTTTCATTTTATTATTTCAATTTCAATAAAAAATATAATTTGACCCACATGTGTTTCTGCTATAAATTAAATTATGTTCTTTTCAACAAAACTCAATAGGGCCAGTTGAGAGTGAAAAATTGTTAAAATAAAATAGTAAATGATATTTTTGGGCAAAGTACCTTCACAAAATATGCTTGTAATGATTTTTAAATAATAGAGAATTAATAAAATAATTTTTTTTTGAAATTGTATTTTTGTAAAATTTTACTCTTACCAGCTTAAATTCTGAAAAGTAAATTAAAAAGCCTAACAAATAGAAGTTTCAACCAAAATGTGTTTACAAAAGATATTTATTTTGATATATTATAAATTTTAGTTATTTTTAAAAATTATTTCGGAACATTTTATTTGTTTAATTTTTATCACACCCTAGATCTTGGGTAAACGGATAATTTTTCAGGCATTCGGGTCGTATCCGGGTGCCTAGATCCGGGGCGTGACAGAATAGTATCAGAGCATAGGTTTTAGACCCCTTGGGATTTATGTGTACATTTGTAATGGGTCTATGCATAATGGATTTGTGTATATTAATTGTAAATCATATGATCATAACTTAGTGACATAAAATTATAAGATGACACGTACAAACTTTAATTTCTTATTTGAAACTCTTATACACTTAAATTGTTAATTAAGTTCATCGCATAATTTGAAATTTTCATGATTGATAGACCTATGTGACACTATAGTTGATGCTCAATATAATTCTTTAAGAAGCCCAAGATTAGAGTGCACAGCGCAGTATGAATGCCAAATTTTGGGATAAAATTTCTTTAAGGGGGGTAGGTTGTAATACCCTGAACTTTTATTCATGGGTATTATTATAAATTAACTGTAAAAGAGTAAAATTGACATCATAATTTTTTTGAACTTTTGTTCCTTACTACATTATATCATGTCATGTATGAATAATTTTGAGAATTTAGTCAGAATATTTATATCCTGACACATAGGAAATTTTATTGTAATGACATTAAAATCATTTTTTATTCATGTGTACTTGTACTATGGCACTTAACTAGCTAAGACCATAATTTTAAATGATGGGCTATTTTAAAAAAAATAATAATATTTTTAAACGAAGAATGTCACATGCATTTTTAATCAACGCGTTGTCGCCATTGGAGCCCTTGAGATTCCTATCACATTGTGACATTTTACAAAAAAATATAATTTTAAAAAGAGATTTAAATTAAATATATTTTAAATAGTTTTCATTGTCTTTTATAAATTTAATGAGTAATTGTTAGTAAGTTTTATTATTAATGTTTTTTTGCATATTAGTAGAGTTTATTTATTTGGCGAGCCTTTCAAACTAATTTAGGGACCTTTTGGACCCAAAAATAATCTTATTTAAAGCCTACTTGATACTAATAGGCCTTAGGTTGATATTCGCTCAAAAGTGTTTATTTTAAGCCATTATCCTTATCGCGATGTCATATTCTCCTACGTAAAACTTGTCTTTTCGTCAACTTTTCCACGTAAGAGTTTCTTCTATTGCGTAGAACACATTCTTTAGACAAAAATTGACAATTTGCATGAAATATACGCATTTCGGATAGTCAAGTATCAAGCCGTTTTAGTTGAATCTCATTACGCGCTTTTTCACTTGCAGGAGACCTTATCGAGCGATTCTCCAGGATTGGCGGGCCCAAGATCAACCATAGAGAACCGTTATCAAAGCTAAAGAGCTAGCAGATTAAGATAAGAAGATAGAAGCCAAGTACGGGCAAAGCCAGATGATCGTAGAGCTGGACCAAGGACCAAGAGAGAGAGGAAGAGTTGAAGACCAAGAGAAAGACTAAGGTGTTAAAAGCCACACCAATTGACATCAAAAGCTAGTTTGATTAATTGGTAAAGTAGATGAAGGAGAATAAAGAAGACCAGGGTTCAAGACCCTCCAGTTATATTATTTTTGTATTTTCTCTCACCTCTCTCCTATATCTCTCTCTATCTATCTTGGCACACCATGACCCATGACCCATGACCCAAGACCTATGCCCATGCCCTTAACCATTTATAACAACAAGAGAGAATCGGTCTCACTTGACCAATTCTTCTTACCCCATTTCTCTCTTTCTACTTTTCTACCTTAATCCCACACCATTGGATCTAGTGAGATCCAACGGATCTTAATACCAACAACCCCAACTATTTTCTAAGAATAAAGGATCTCCTCGGTTTTAAAACCGTGGTAACCTTTCCCACGTGGATACATCCTGTCACGCCCCCAAATCCGATATTAGGTCATATCGACATTTCTCGTATCTTGAGGCGTGATCTGATCATACAAACGCACAGTTAAACAAAACTGGTATCACGATGCAGCGGAAATACACCGGATAATTTTTTTTTCATTTTGTTTAAACAATTCATAAGACGAAACGCACTTCATTGACACATTAATAATGTTAGAGGATGTCTTACTTCAAACAAAACCGTAATATGCCCATCCAAAAGAAAACATTGTATATATATCGTACTCCCAAATACATGTTACTAAACGGTCAAAGGACCTACATAACTCATGTATCCTTCTACAAGATAGAAGAATTAAACAAAATATAACATCGTCAAAAGCACAGGTCTATCAACAGAAATGCTGGAAGCATCAGTCCAACTTCCTCTTATCCTTTCCTGAAAACAAAACATTTTAAAACGATGAGCTAGGGCCCAGTAAGTACATTCCTCATGCGTAAAATCCACTTAAATCAGCGACTTTTGTTTATTTTAAAACAAATACAATTTGCAAATGTATTTCACATATAATTCGATAAAACTCGACTCTCCATCAATTACTTACGTATAACTTCGAATACAATGAAGTCTTTTCATATTATCAACCTTTCTCTTATCGGAATACCCGTGACCATTTCTATAAAGTCAAACTATCAATTCTGATGTATTTCGTACCAACATTCCATCGGTCCTAGTGTACGATGTCAACACTTCTAGTCCACAAGTAAACTCCCTAATGTGCACACTAATTGTTTCATTAGGTATCCTCTCTCCGGATTTCCTAATTTTCTTTTAGGTATAAATACCCGAGGGGTCTCATGAATGAGACAACTCCTCTTCTTTAGGGGACTGGAACCCCAAGGGGTCTTAAGGAAATAAGACAACGCCTGATGCTTTAGGGGACTAAAACCCCAAGGGGTCTCGAAGAAATAAGACAACGCCTGATTCCAACTAATCTGATATTCCACATTCCCAATCACGTTCTTATTCATGTCATCAATCGTATTTATATGCATAAAATAATAATGTTTGTAGAAACATCTTTACATGCATAGCATTCCTATTTTTGTATTTTGAAACTAAAAATAAGAACATTTAAGCCCTATTAATATCTTAGAAAATGAATACATAAAACGGATGTAAAACGCATATATCTCATTTTAAATGAATTTGAGCATGACTTCATCCAACTAAATAGATTACGCATGTCCTCATCTATCATAATTTCATGCTTTTAAGATTACAAGAAATTATCAATGCATTTACACATTTTATGTGGAAAATACAAGAATTAGGATTTTTCCTTGCTAAAATTTAACAGATAACAAGAATAGCATTTTCAGACATTTTCCCCAAAAATAATAGAATTTTCTAGAATTTTTCTACAATATTCTGCGAATTTTCTACTATTTCAAAAAAAATAAAAATAAAAATTAATATTTATAAATAAATAAATAAATAAATAAATAATAATTAATCAATTAAATAAATAAATAAATAATTAATTAATTAATAATTAATTAAATAATTAATTAATTAAATAAGTAAAGGCATAAAATAAATAACTATGTACTTACAAGTGAATACGCTAGAATCCCAAATCTTTGAACCTCGTACGATGCGAATCTCGAGGTAGCGCGTATCTCGAGGCAGTAAGCCCCACAAAAAAAAACTTTTCAAAGGACCTCCTGAATATTTTCAGGAATTCCTGGGAATTTTCTAGAATTTCTTCTAGTTGAGGGACTTTTTTGCAAATATTCTTACCTCAGGGGTTAGAATGCAAATACCCAAATTGATGTAATTTTCTTAAGGCATGGCCTTCTATTTATAGAGGTTGAGAACTCAGAACTTTTTATTTTTAACCGATGTGGGACTAAAATTTTGGAAATTGTCTTTTTTTTTTTTTTTTTTTGAATTTTAATAAAAACTTAAAATGTTGCTCGGAACTAAACACAATAACTTTTGACTCGCACGTCCGATTTGGACAAACTTGATACCGATAGAAAGCTATTGTTGAGACCTTTAAAATGACATACATATAATGTTCAAAGTATTATAAAAAGTCTACTATAATATTGCTAGAAATAGGGTCATTACACATCCCACGTTGGTTCTCTCCCCCCTCTCTTCTCTAACCTATGCTTCTCTTCCAACCTCTCTCCTGGCCGTCCAACACTAGGTGCTGCCATCGTTTCTCTCTAGATCAAGAAGAGCAACCAGCTCTTCATTGCCACACAACCACTACGTGCCCTTCTCAATCACCGTTGCACTACCAGCCACCATACCGCACCATAGCCACCACCTTGGGCCCCCGTTCTTCAACCCGCAACCTGGTTCCCTCTCCCTCTCCTTGACGCCTCTCCCTTCCCTTTTCTCCTTCTCTCTCTAGTCTTCCTTCCTCTGGTTCTCTATCAAATATCATGAAGAGTGGGACTGTGTGACAGCCAACACCCCTTCAACCTTCTCAACCTCTTCTATTTTCCTTCTTTCACCAGCAAACATCATTGCCGGTGTTGCACACAGCAACACAGTTTGGTCAGTTAAGAAACCACCATTTTCCTTGCTGCACACCATCTTTGTCTAGCAACCAACCTGCAAGAGCCCATCTCACTGATGTAGTCGCCCATCACAGTCCCTTCATCGCTTGCCAGCTGAGGTCTTCATCTGCAACTTCCAGTAAAGCTTCCACCACTGTTAGATATCTCCTCTCTCAACATCTCACGAATGTAAGGAATATTTTCATATTCTAAGTTTCGCAAAGATTCCGTATGACATAAAAACATTCATGTAACTGTTCCTACGAGCACCAGTGTAGTGTGAAGATGCCGTGGTATGCATACTTCGTCAACTACGTGAAGACTAGAAGATTGAGACAGCAAGAATTAGACGGTTGGCGACAGGAGTCATCTGAGTAACTACCCATTTGTCGGTTATAGATCGTGTACTCTCGCTCAGGAAGGTAAGTGACTTAGTGGCCATAGGAATAGGTTTAAATGAATAAAATATAATGGTCAAACCTAGCCATTGGACAGACTCAAGTCTTAGTCAAAGTTATTGACTTCTGGAGGCTTCTGTAAAATTGATTGGAGTCTACGAGACAGAACATGATCAGAGCCTAATCGATTAGAGACCTCTGTAAAATCGATTGGAGCCTATGGGATGGAAACTTATTTAAGTCCGATCGATTGGATTTATGATATTCGCTCAAAAGTGATTATTTTAAGCAATTATCCTTTTAGCATTATCGCACTCTCCTACGTAAAATTGCTCTATTGATATTCGCTCAAAAGTGCTTATTTTAAGCCATTATCTTATAGCGATGTCGCATTCTCCTAAGTAAAACTTGTATTTTCGTCGACTTTTCCGCTTAAGAGTTTCTTCCATTGCGTATATTGCATTTTTTAGACGAAAATCGACTATTTGCATGAAATATACATATTTCGGATAGTCCAGTATCATACCATTTTAGTTGAATCTAATTACGCGCTTTTTCACTTGCAGGAGACCCTATCGGGCAATTTTCGAGGACTGCCGGGCCCACTATCAATCACAGAGGACTTCTATCAAAGCTTAAAGAGCCAACATGCTATGATAAAAAGATAGAAGACATATACAGGCAAAATTAGAGGATCGTAGAGCCGGAACAAGGACTAAGAGAGAGAAGAATAGCTGGAGACCAAGAGAAGGACTAAGGTGTTAACGGCCACACCAATTGACATCAGAGGATAAGTTTGACTAATTGGTGGAGTAAACAAGAGAGAATAAAGAAAACTAGGGTTCAAAACCCTCAAATGTTATTATTTTTGTATTTTTCTCTTACCTCTCTCCTATTTCTCTCTCTATCTATTTTGGCCCATGACCTAAGCCCATGACCCATGACCTAAGCCCATGACCCATGACCCATACCCATGCCCATGACCCATGACCCATGTCCACATTCCAAGAATAGACCCTAATCCTGTGCCACCTATCCCACGGGTCACATCTCTATTGGCCGACATATTTCTTGCTCACTCTTGGCCCATTAATCTTTTGCATATGGCATCATCAACATGAGGACACCTCATTCTCCACTGTTGCTAAATTTATGGAGAGAGAATATCTCCAAGAGAAAACCTCTCTAATCCAAGGGCTAGCATGCTGTCCCTCCATCTTATTCTTTGGAGAAACTTTCTTCCCTAGAATAGAGCTACGTGAGAAACATAATCGGGTGACTCATCGTTCTCTTATAAAGAAACAAAATGTTTCCTATTCGGGTGGTTCCCTCCTCCTCTAAAAATCTTCTTCTTACCCCTCTCTTCACTTACTTCTCCTTGAAGAGTTTGGGTGGCTGTGTGACAGCCAGCACCCCCACCCCTCACCATTAATTCCTGCGAGAAGCTAGCCGGAATTGCACCATACCAAAGCAATCACCATTTCTCTTATAGCCTTAATCCTTCAAGGTTCGGGATCCACCGGCAAGCATCCCATCTCAATCTTGTTGCCTTTACAAGCAGCTCCACACCCGAACCTCCACCAAACCGTCGCTACACTGAGAATGACATGTTCTACACAGGTATACCTAGACAAGGGATTAGGATAGTAGTTTTTGCTCCACCTTAGGTGTCGAGAAGACTGCAGATTCACTCAGTCTCCATGTGTTTTAAACTAGTTGGGGGTACTTGATATACCCCCGTCATGTCTCGTTGAAGACGTAAAACTTAGTGCTTTCGAAAAGGCTATTCCAGTATTCCTAGAGTACATGAGTCTCATGCATATGTTATTACTGTGATATCTTTGAAAATGTAGGTACATTCATTCTTTCGATCATCAGGTACCACACACTGTCGAGTTTCTACCGACTTGGTAACATCCTCCCTGAACCTTTGCATCATCATCACCGATTTTTCATCATTTTATGTCCCGGTCATAAGCACCGAGGACGGTGTTATATTTTGGTTGGCGGTATTTACCAAAACTCATGTCTTCATTTTTATAACAAAAAAAAATCTTGTTTTTAGGTGGTTTCCGATATTTTTCAAAATTTTCTAGAATTTCAAAAATGTGTCAAATACCCTGACTTTGATTAGCTGAAAACATCTGTTAAGTCTGTATTGAGGATGACAGTTTTTGTTAGCACTACCAAAAAATTGACATTTCCCGGCGGTTTTAAACCGCTGGTAATTACTTCACCAGCGGTTATAAACCGCTACATAATATGTTGGCGTAGCCCCTGTCGGCATAGAAAAAGACCAACGCTGGCAATTTTGAAACCGGTAGGGAAAAACTAACACCAGTAGTTTAAAACCGTCGAGGAAATACTAATGCTAGCGGGTTAAAACCACTGGTAATAACCGCCGGCGTTGGTCTTTTCTCTTTGCTGATAGGGTCTACGCCGACGTATTATGCGGCGGTTCGAAACCGCCGGGAAAAACTACCACAAATTAAAAAAATTATAAATTCACCTGATAGACAAACATAAGTTCAATTCAAATATTATATAAGTTACAAAAGCACACTTTACATAACCATATACAAGGAACATTAAAAATGAAGCAAACTTTATATCAAGAGTTGGAAGTCTCAATAAGAAAAGTTGATGCATGAGGATTTTTTGACATTTCACCCGCCTTCTGACTTTCATAATTAGTATACCTAAGAAACGGAAAGAATAGTAAGAAAGGAAACATCCACCAATTTAAGGAATAGAGTGAATGGAGCCATTCTTTAAGCTTTATGCTTTGCGAATAGTAAAAGTAATATATGAAAACAATACAAAACAATTTCAAATCAAATTAATGTATTGAAATAAAACATAGCAATTCAAATAAGAAAATAAAGAATTGATAGCCCTGTGTGCCGTGTGTCTAGAATAATACCAAAAATGCACACACTTTGATGAGAAATCAATACACAAGAAATATTAGGATACATTACAAATGGCTACTCCAAAAAATACAAGGAAACATGTTCAAGCACAATAGTCACAAGTATTTTGAATATAAGACTTACTTGACTAAGACATAAGAAATACATAAACAGAATGGACTAAAGGCTCATTTGCAATCTATAATACCTTAAGATTGGTCGCAAGGCTAAAATAAAATGCAAATACACTCAAACAGTAATATCCACTCCATAAGGCTTAGATCGAAACCAAAAAAAAAAAAAGCTGAACGCACCTGTTAAAACCAACATAAACATGTGCAAATGTGCCTCTACCTAGCTGCATGCATATTTACTAAGCAAAAGATTGAATGATAGAATATGTGAGAAGAGAAAAGAGTTTACACATACCACTCAAGGATATCATTAGGTGCGGAACCGGCCCCTCAACATGGGAAACTGGCTCCTACAAGTGCATACAAGACACGGAGTCAGCATCACACCAAAAACTTTTTGAGCACACCGAAAGGAAATTCAAGCTTAATTAATCAAGATCCAATGCTAGATTTTATTTTTTTCTTTCTCATTATAATAACTTCAACATTACTTGTTCTTTCTCGTTATAAAACAGCTAATGTCAAAATTATAAAATATTATCTATTACAATTATAAAAGCAAAAATCTAGGTTGCGACAGTCGCAGGCTTCACAAGAGTTTTCACCTATACATGCCACATGTTACATTTACCAAAAAGTCAAAACAGATAAAAGATAAAGTCTGATATAGTTTATAGAAAATAACCAGGCTTTAGGGACTCACAAAGTGAAAAAAGCAAAATTTGGATGGTGGAGGTACCCTATGAACGTTTGGCCTGTCCCTAATTAAGTAGATTACATACCAAAACTCATTTTGATTAGTGATTTATAACCTTTCGATCTGAGTACACCAAATAATTCTCGAAATCCATGGTTAATCAGGCTGATTTTTGGTCTGTAGGTCCATCTAGGGTTGGGTCAAAAATCTACAGTCAGAAATCTCTAAGAGTGTGCCACGTGGCTCATACTATGGCTTGTCATCAACGTTAATGAAGCTCCTATAATCACTAAAGTGCAACGCATGTGCCGTTTCTAGTTATCTTTAATGCTGAAACAACTATTAAAAAGATTAGTGCATAAGAATCTTTCAGAAATAAGGTATTGACATGCTGGAGTAGCAGCAACAACTGTACCTTTCCCTCAAAGCTGTGTAAGCATGCTGTAAACACTTAACTACTAACTCACTTTCCTACCTTAAAAAATTAAATGCCTAAGCATGCTGTACATTTTTAGCTTCTACATAGCAGGCTGTCTACTGACACTTAACAACCTCAGGAAATGAAGCACATAACCATTCATTTCTGAAGCAAGACATCTCTACTTATATGTATGAGTATAAGTAGCCAACAATTATGACCCTCAATATAGTTATTGGTTAGAAAAGTAATAATTTAAATAATGCATATCTGCATGAGTATAAGCAGCCGATAAAAACTATGATCCTCAATATAGATAATTGGTCAATAAAGATGTTTTATCCCATAAATGTTCTATAAAAGATGTTAGAACAATAATAATTTTAATATACAGACTGCATGCTAGTGACCTGCCAAGATGCCACCACATCAGACAGTGTCTTTAAAAATTTTGCTTCTTCAGATAAAAGAATAAGACAAGATACGTTCATAGAGCTTCTGGTACTTAACTTCAAGTGCAACTCTCTCCTCAAAAAAATTTACCTGCATCTCGTCATGTTGGCTCAGCAAATTAAGAAAGCGTCAGAAGGCCCCACAACTTAACCTCATCACAAAATCAATTAAAAAAACCTACTCACTTCTAAAATATTCCTTGAACTCAGGCATTTCATATGCAAACAAACACTGACGAAAAGGACCAATAGAAAAAGGAAAGCATGGAAGAATGAATTATTATATGAAAAATAACATTGTAATTAATTGGCATGAATTCGTCCCTACACCAAGTATCGGTAACTCTAAATCCATGCCTTCAAAGACACTACACTCTAATCCGATGGCCAGTTCAATGAAAAAATGAAACCCCATGAAACCCAACTGAGCACATGTGAGTTGTAAGAGGACAACTATACTTTGGATGAATTTTGAATGACCCTTCCTCAACTTTTTAGTTTCAACAGCTTGCTAAATATTCTTTCTTATCTCATTTCTAATCAACCTCTTTTGTTTTTCCTCATTTTGTTTTTTATTTTTAAGATTTGCTAATGGGACAAGAACGGGTCAGCCCATGCCTATTCTCTTATTCCTTGTTACACTACTACTCCAAACAGATGCTTTATTTTGGTTTCCGTTTGCTGAACCGAAACGGAGCAACACCTACTCCTTTCACTCATGGCCATATCCAGCCCAATTCTAACAATATAGGGCCCACAAGAACAACCTAAATCCCTCCCCCCCCCCTCATTCTCAACACCTAACCTAAAGCCCATGGGGGTTTTCCTAGATTTTGTAACAAAAAATGAAACAAAATGTTGTAGAAACGTCCGGGAATATGACTCCAACTCAGACCTTCACCTGGCCATTAATGGCCATCAAAAACCACTCAAAATCACTTTAAGAAAACCCCTTTATTCCTTTTTATTTTTGTCCAACTTAAATGGGTATATATTATGCCCAGATTTTTCAACTCACAAACCTCGTTTAATGGACTGGTTTGAACACACCAACACAACCAAAAATTTCTCTACTTTCTTTTATAGATTTTTTAAACTCACAAACCTACTTTCTTTTGTTTTGAACCAAAAAAAAATGACTCAAACTAGATCCAGAACTGTAGCCATTGCTCCTACCAAAAACGTCCTACAAAAATTCAGTTTTCTGTACCCAAAAACATCTCCAAATGAGTGTTGTTTTCTCACTCAAACTCCTCCCAAAACAGTAGCATGAAGCCATGCGGTTCTCTCATAAAAATGACCTGAAACTGAACCGTTTTCATACGAAAAAAAATACTTAAAACAGTGGATCCGTCCCATGATATGCATCACTACCACGACTAGCTGCCATGCCTAGTAATTGGTCACAAAACCACGAATATTTCTCATCCAAAACTGAACTTAATCCCAACAATTCCTCTCCGGCCATTTTGTTTCACTCAAAAATTTCAAATAAAAACCACTCAAAACAAACTAGTTCTAAAAAAAATTCATGAGAACGTAATGACATTCAGGATTGAGTTTAAGCCATCAACCTTAAATTTTTGGACTTGTTCTCCTTTTCCAATTCCTTCTTGCTCCTTCACTTTAATAACTGAACATCACTCTGTTTGCTTAAGACAGCTACTGTTACCGAAGACCTTGGTGAAATGGATCCCAAGCGTGGTTCACATTTCTATCATGGTACTGTACAATGGGTTTTTGATGAGTTAGAGATAATTGCACCATGGTTGGCATGAACAATGGCTTGTCCAAAAGAATCCAATTATATCAAGGGCTTGGAATTTCATAAAAATTAACTTACCCAACCAACAACATTGACAGTCAAGGGCATCACCCTAATTTAAAGTACAAAGGGGTCATACTAATTATACCAATTTTCCAACGGGGTAGTGCTAAAATTCCCTAATATTTTTCCTTGACAAAAAATTATTAGCTTAAAGTTACCAATAAGAAAGAAAGGAGTATACTTACTAAGTCCCCATGACTCGATTGGTATTTGCTTGACGTTGATTCCCTTCAAAAATCCTTGCCATTCCAAAATCTGATATCCTTGGGTTCATCTCATTGTCCAACAAAACATCGCTAGCTTTTGTCTTTTGTCTTGTGTGGAGATATCCTGTGTAACCTGCCCAATTGATGTTAAAACCATTTGTCTTTTGTTTTATTTAGTTTGTTAAAACACTACACTATCATAAATTGTATTACTAGTAACATGTTAAGTTTCAGATTCAGATAGAGATAAGAAAAGGACACAATCTACAAAATCGTCAAAACATAAGAAAGTTTCAGAATGTATTTGAAGAATACATCATTCAATTAGGGGAAAGAGTAAGAAGAACTGCCTAGTATATGAGAGAATACATCCCAAGTGCTGAGGCTTTTGTTACCTTCTAAGTAGCCACCTTTAATCAAGGGAACAAAATATAAACAAGAAGTCGGAATCTAAGTAAAAAATTGTGAACAGTCCATAAAGAAGTCCACAGATCAAATAATCATTAGTCACCCAATTGGGTTGACTTTAAAGTTGTAGTTCTGTAAGATTCATAGTGTATTTTGTACGTCTTACACCCTTTTAGGGTGTTTTGTGAGCCTTCATTAGAGTTCATACTTGATGAGCAAAATGAATAAGTAACCCCTAACAACTAGTCCAAAAGCAAGACATTTAAAAACTAAGAACCTCAACTTAAACAGTTAACAAGATTTTACCCATGCAAATGTCTCTAGAGAAGGCCACACATCAAACACTTAAATGCTAACAGCTTGTCGTCCCTTTTAAATTAGGTATTAGACGGGTCCCGAAATGTACACTGGAATAAATAATGTAATATGTCAATAAAGTCATTGCTCCATCAAGCACCAAGATTTTGGAAAGAATAACAAAGAGATAAATAAACAAAGATGCCAATATTTTAGAGTTCATACTTGATGAAGGACCATTTAAATTTTACGCATATTAAGGGAAAAGATTATTGGTTCACACACATGAGACCATAATTATGTGAAACATGCACACTGGTGAAACCAACAACACTATGGTGAACACTACAATGAACACTTTTTAGCCCCTCAACCACTTGTCCACTTAAAAAACGTTGCTGCAATAGAGACTAGCACCTTTAACATTAATGAAGTCAGAGCAGCTTTCATTGTTCAGATTCAAACCACAAACACTATAGGAACCTAAAGAGTTGAACTAATGGTAGCACTATGGTGAACATTGTTCATATCTCAATCGGCACTCTCTGGATCGCTGAACATTGTTTAGATTCAAACCAACAACAAAGGCTTCAACACATTGTTCGAATCCTAAAATCAAAATCAGAAAAGAAAAAAGAACTATGAAACGTTGTACATTGTTCAAATTTGAACCAACAACAAGGGCTTCAACACATTGTTCGAACCCTAAAATCAAAATCAGAAAAGAAAAAAGAAATCTGAAATGCTGAACATTAGATTCGAACCAACAAAAAAGGGCTTCAACACATTGTTTGAACCCTAAAATAAAAACCAGAAAAGAAAAAAGAAATCTGAAATGCTCAATCCAAATATCAAAGTCGCTTGTGAATCCAATATTGCACTCAATCCGATATCCAAAGAAAAAATGCTAAATCTAAAATGCTCACCTGAAGGCCTTCAACAAATATTGCGCAATCATCCTCGTCGTCGCCGTCTTCGAGCACAAACATGAGAAGATCGAGGAAAAAATCAAAACCCTAGAAAATGGAGTGTAAGAGAAGATGGGGAAAATAAAGTGGAGAGACGTGCTGAGACTTGGAGAGAGAGAGAGAGAGAGAGAGAGAACTTACTTTTGGGACTCATGATGCCATCGCTTGTAGGTGAGAGAGAGAATGAAGAGAGGGAAATAGAACGAGAGAGAGCTCTGTTCACCTTGGTGGCGGACGGCGATGATGCTTGCAAACGGCATGCCTCTCACTCAAAGAGAGGAATAAAATAGATGGAGAGAGGGATCTCACACACACACACACACACATATATATATAGAGAGAGAGATATGAGAGAGTAGAGAGCTTACCGGTGTCGTCGATAGACGATGTCGGCAGATGCAAGGCGGCTGGCGTCGATTGCTAACGACGGCATGCGGCGTCAGAGGAGAGGAGAGGAGAGGAGAGAAGAGCGGAAGAAAGGAGGGATTTTGGGGGCTAGGGCTTCGAAAATAACATAAAGGGATTTTGTAGCGCGGGTTTACATCGCGCTCTTTTTTTTTTACTTTTGCCAATGACATCGCCAGCGGCTTAAAGCTACCAGGGAAACACTTTTCTCGAGGGTTTTAAGCCGCTGGCGATATCATTAGCAAAAATAATGAAAGAAAATAATTTACCGGCGGCTTTTTTGTCTTTGCCAACTGTTGTAAATCGTCCCCTGGAGCCAGCGGTTTGTAGCCGCCGATAAAAGTAAATCTGTCTGTCAGGAAAAGTCATTTTTTTGGTAGTGTAGCTTTGAGTCAAGTCAAGCGTGACAACAGCAGGTTTGAAAATTTAGAAAAACTCAGATTCATCACAATTGTACACTATCAACATCAGAGTCATCCTATGTTTGGAAACTCTAGAGATCCTGTGAGAATAATTGTGGAGACCTAACCTAGTGAGCTTTTGAGCCTTTATTCATTTCAGAGGGTTATACAATAATTTTGAGTCACAAGATGACTCACTATTCTTCATGCCCACAATATTTGTTGAGAGATCTCATTATCCTTTGCTTCGATCATACAACTCGGACGACGTCAACATTGGATTACTACGACAGAACCTTCTCTATATCCAGTCAAGACAATATACATGATAGTGCAAACCCGAGAAAATGATTTAGGCCATTTTTCTGAACCATTTTTACTCACCTGAAATATACTTCACTAGAAACCTTTTGAACCTTTCTATAAAAGTCTTTTCTTGTTAAGCCCATCAACCTAAAACTCAATCCAGTTACAACTCGCGACCCTACTTCTGAGAAGGATAGAGAAATAATGGATATGGGTGGACCATGAAAAAAAAAGATAAGAAAAAATTCAAAGAAAAAGAAAGTGGTTCAGACTGAAAAGAATATATGAAAAGAAAGTATGAAAAATAGCTGAAAAAGAAATTGAGTAATCTGAGAAATATCGAGAAAAAAAAAATACAAAAAAAGGAAAACGAAAAGAAATGGTGTTACACTCGCAGGAAAAATACAAGTAGAGATATCCTCTCAAGATCTTTTGAAATCCTGTATCCCTTTATTCTTCCACACCGGACCTAAGCCTCATTATAACCTAGAAAAATCCTACTTGATTCTAGGATAGCACAACCATAAAATGTGGAAATTTGGAGAAGGAGAAGCTATAGAGTTTGATCTGACGTTCCCGAGTGAAGTGATATTCCAATCATGAGATCTTCTGTTAAAGATGTCCTTCCTTCAAATAAGACATGTGAGATCTTTGCTTTCACATCTCCTCACATATAAATTGAGAGGAAAGAAGAAAATAATTCCTGAGTGATTCCATTCTGAGTGGTTTACAAGTGAGGTTTAAGGTCGAGGCATAAGAACTTAGAGGTGATCTGGAAATCTTTACTGTCGGATGATGAGAATGTTGAGCACACACACGCAGAGTCTGACAATTTTGGGTCTTGATTATCAGTCTGTAGTCTTGCCAAAACTTCCCAACTCTTTGCTAACATGTAACTGTTTTTGCATCCATTTAATGATTTGACGAACGGTGTTTTCCCTGAGCTAATATGAAAAAGTGTGCAGCATGTGCAGAGCCCTTTTAAGCTCATTTATTTCGCACTAATTGCCAATGATTGACAATATGCTGGTTGGGGGTTGTGATATTTGCTTAAACGTGCGTATTTTAAGCCATTATCCTTCTAGCGTTATCACACTCTCCTACGTAAAACTGCTCTATTTATCTACTTTTCTACGTAAGTCTCTTCTGTTGCGTAGAACACACTTTTCTGGACGAAATGGTATATTTGCATGTATTAAACACATTTCTGGAAGTCTAGATATAAATCCGTTCTGATTAAGGCGCATCACGCGCTTCTCGTTATTGTAGGAGACCAGATTAGACTAGCGGGCCGCAATCAACCACAAAAATCACGATCAAAGATCAGTGAACCATGCGGGATAAAAATGAGAACCAAGATAGTAGAGTTGGCGAATTTGAAGAAACGGCCAAGTGGAAGACTAGTGGACCTAGTGGAAAGCCCCGATTTGAGAAATCTGAAGACAGATGGGCTAATGGGGCAAGTCAAAGAACCACAAGGGCAGATATTCAATGGAGATGGACCAGCATAGACCATAATGTAAGTAAGGACATAAAAAGAATGGCAAAGAGGAGATCAAACCTAAGGCGTACAAAAGAGTGTCTAAATGCAAGTTCCAGAGACTCAAGATCAATGCCCATGTATAAGAGCCCATTGCCAAGCTAGTGGGCCAAATGCGGATAGTCGAATAGAATTGGAAATGGATCATCAAATAATGCCAAAGAAGATATGGACCCATAATGATAGTCAAGCCAAAAAGTATTAGTGGACCATCCTGAGTGGTGGGCCAAGGCATTGGACCAGTGTATGGACAAATGTGGGCCGCGTGGGCTTCGTAACTAAAACATGCACTCGAAGATGACATTTTTGGCATGTTTCCAAAATGGTGGATGCTAGTATTTGTAAAGCATTCAAGACATGTTGGTGGCTGATTCAAGTGAAGTGGTTGTTGGACTACAAAGATCAAACAGTGTAAAATGAAGTTGTTTGGGCTTGAGTAATGGCCGAATGGTGGGCCAAAGAGTGGACAACAAAATTAATGGGCCAGCAAGATGGTGGGCCAAAGAGTGGAGCAACAATAAGGTGGGGGTCCATATGCAATGGCAGCAAGTCCATGTGTAGAGGTGGCAGCCACTTGCTAAGTTGTTAAAGGTGGGGTCCACAAGCTGATAGAGAGAAGAGTTCTCTCACACGTTCCCATAGCCAACCTCTTTTCCAAAACCCTAAACAATACCCTTATATATAGAAAGAGAAGAGAAGAAAAAGGGGAGCTTCTTTTCCTCATTCTATTCTCACTTGCTCCCCTCTCTCCTACTCCCCACGTCTTCCTCTCTTCACCATGTTGGAGCCGCCCAACAATCCACCACTCTTCAACGTCTCTTGCCTCCCAATGCCTTCTCCATTCTCCCAGCCGTTATTTCAGAAAAGAAAAAAGGAGAAAAGCTCTCCACTCCGGCACGTTCTTGGTGCCTCTCCCAAATCCTAACCGTCCATCACCATTAGCTCCACCGCCTCCATCAACCGGAGTTGCAGGTTTGCAACTCCGGTCCTCTCCACAGTAAACAAAAAAAAAGAAAAAAAAAAGAAAGAAGAGGAGAGAAAAGAAGGAGACGTCACTCACCTTGCTGCCATCACCGCCGACGACCTCCTTGGGCTGCTGCTCGTCGTCATCTAGGCGAGCTTGCTGCTGCCCACACCTGCAATCTGCTGCATCTCCACCTAGTACCTCCCATCTCCACTACTCCATCTTCCCCACCATCTTTTCTTGCCCTCCAACAGCCACAAATCAACCTGCAACTCCCGTGTAGGTTCACCATCAACACCGATTTACCCATCTGCACCGTGATATTCGCTTAAAAGTGCGTATTTTTCACTATTATCCTCTAAGCGTTATCACACTCTCCTACGTAAAACTGCTCTATTTATCTACTTTTCTATGTAAGAGTTTCTCTCATTGCGTAGAACACACTTTTCTGGTCAAAATGGTATATTCGCATGCATTTATACGCATTTATTTGACCCACATGCGAAGCCGTTTTGTAGAAATCTCATTACGCGTTTTTCTATCGCAGGAACCTCGATTGAATAACTCTCAAGAACTGAACATCCGCAATCAACCATGAAAATCATGATTGAAGATTAGTGGATCTTGCAGGATTAAAGGTGGACAAAGACAGTAGAGTTGGCAAAGTTGAAGAATGTCCCAGCTGAAAGATTAGTGAACTTAGCAAGATCCCACGATCCGAGCAATCTGGAGATACAAACCAAGCTAATGGGTCACGGGCCAATGGGCCAATTACTTCATGGTGAGAAAAATGGGCTAGACATGTGGAATATAGCATTAAGTCAAGAAATAACAATGAGCCAAGTTGTGAGGCGTGTCGTGGGCCAAGATGGCTAAACATGAAATAACGCACATAGAAGACTGGGACACTTGCTCAATGGTGTCCTTACTAGAAGTAGTGGGGTATGGATAGCATGTGCAAAAAGAAGAATAAGAGGGTGAATAAAGAACTCTTGGTGGGTTCTCAGTAAAGGGCACATGTGGAAATATTTTGGCACAAAAGGGGCGATTGCGGTATTAGCGAAGAAGCAATAGAAGGTTGCTATGGATAGTTGCCACGGTGGAGCATCCACAATGTAATTGCTTGGCTGGATTTTGAATCAAAAGATGGATAGTGGCTATAGTTTCCAAAATTACATGGGAATATCTTTTGGAAATAGGGGATGAGATGAAATTGAAGACTATTTTGGGAATTCTATTAGTGAATGGACAATATTCCAAAAGGGTATATAGGAAACGTGATTGGAAACTAGGATGGTGTAGCATATGATGAATGGGTTAGGATTGACTTGGTGGGGATGTGGCTTAAAAGGAATATAAAAAGAAAAGGAAGTGGAAAACCCTAGGGGACACCACGTTTTCTCCCACTCTCTCCTAATCCCAGCGTCCTCCACGATCTCTCTTGGAGGTCCATCTCCCTCAACCGTCTCCTCCATTGATTGGAGCATCTTCTCCAACCTGCAAGCAACTGCATTTGTGCTCATTTGTGAGCAACTTTAATCTTTCAAAAGTTGCAACCAGTAACCTTCACGCCTGCACCTGCAAACACCAAGCTACAGACCACCAACTCCACCGCCTCCTTCACATTCACTGATCTGCAGTGCTGCCTCACACACCGCCTAGCAGCAAGCATCCACCATAGCCAGTCGTCAATCTCAGCCTAGCCGTCACCCTCTCTTTTTTTTGGACTGTTTTCTTCCAAGAAAAGAAAAAAGAAAAAAAAAGAAAAAAAAGAGAGGAAGAAGATAAGAAAAAGGAGGAGGAAGGTCGCATTGCTGCTGGTGTGTGCCGTCCAGCGACTCCAGCCTCTCCACCTTCTAGCACCGTCCCCACCTTGCTGGTTCATCACCTAAACAGCAGGTGTGCCGCCCCTTTACTCCAAGCGTTCACGGTTTAGACCGAGAGCACCACCACCTGCACTTTCCGGCTGGCAACCTCCATTGCTAAACCTGCAACTCACCCATGTTTCTGCCAAGGGAAACGCTAGCCGCCCCTCTCTTCATTTTGGATTCTCTCCTCATCTAGCTGGGACCCCAAGAGGAGAATGGTCAGCACGCTCTTCCATCGATCTCTCCCTCTCTAAGATCACTCCCGGACCTGCAAGTTTCACAGCCGGACTGCACCTATCCCGGACTGCTTGGATCATGGTCTGCAACACCCACGTTCTCTTCACTTCTCTCTCCCAAAAACGAAGACAACATCAAAAAAAAAAGAAAAAGAAAAAGAAAAAGAAAAGAGGAGAGAAGAGAAGGGAAGGAGACGTCCTCCACATCGCCACCAAGTCGTTCGTCATCACCACCACGAGGTCGATCCTCACCTGCTGGACTTCTCTACAAAGCCATCATCCATGCCTCATCATTGCTACCACCCTCATTTTCTTCAACGTGTTGGTGTTACACACCAAGCAATCCAGTTGGCGATTCTCCATGAGGGCAAATCTTCATCAAGAAATCCACAGCCACCTCAGCCACGTACAAGTGCACTGGCAGTCCACGAATCCTTCGTGTTCTCGGCCATCCATCCATCATGGTGAGAAAACCTCCTCTTTTGTCTCTCTAGTTCTCACTCTCTAAGTTTTTCTCTCTCTAGGCCTTTTTACTTGTTTCTCTCTCTAGCTTTATAGTTTCTCTCTCTAGTTTTTGTTTAGTTCTTGTTATTTCTTTTATGAGTTGGAGCATTGTAGTACCTTTTTTATGGATTAATTAATAAATTTAGTTCTTATTTTTTTTTATGATTTAAGTACTTCGATTTAGTTCCTTTCTCATCCTCTTTATTTTATGCTTTGATTTTCTTCCTTTTAATAAATTAGGAATTAGTGTCCCAAATAAAACAAGAGATGTTTTAATCCTGATTCATCAATCACCATGCTCACCCTTCCATCCTTTTATTTTTAGCAATTTATGAGAAAAAGCCATCATTTTATGTCCTTGATTTGCGTGAACTAATCTCGAGTGCGGATCGACATTCGACACTTCCCACTGTGCAAAGAATTGTTTAAATCTTGCAAGATAATCGGATAATTTACAAATGTATTAAGATTAGGGTTTCTGTAACCAATGATGCAGAAAAACCCTAGTTTCACACTGCCCCTCTCTCCTCCACAAGCTCCATTGCTGGAGTCCGGCAAGACCAGTGAGAAAATAGAAAAAAAAAAAGAAAAGAAGATGAGAGAAGAAGAAAGAAAGGAGGAAGAGGATCCTCACCTGTTGCCGTTGGTACCAACGTCCTCCACTTCAAGGTGTTGCTGCACCAAACCGTTGCTGCCTCGTCCATCACCGCCCCACACAACCAGCTACTACTCTAGCCGTTCCACACATCACCTACAACTTGGCTAGCCTGCGGCTCCCTTCTCCAATCTCCATCAACAGTCGAGAGAACCATGCTCTTGGATGTTGAAAGCTCCTCGCCCACCAGCAACGGTTCACTCCTCAAACCTCAAAGAATTGCCGCTCCTCGCTTTCACTCGGTTGGCACCTTATTTTCATCTAAAACCTCTTCTTGAGCCCGTCTCCAAGGTTTGCCATCCATGGTAAGTGCTTCATGGTTAGTTTTTCTTAACTTTCTCCCTCATCCTATTGTCTCTCTCTCTATCTCTCTAGCTTTCTCTCTCTAAAATCCCGCATCTCTTTAACTCTCTTTCTCTCACTAGTTTCTCTCTCATTTTTTAGTATTTTCTCTCTCTAAATCTTTATAAGGGTTTTATTTGTTTTTTAGTTCGATGTTCATTCAATGTTGATTTAATGTAATGGATGGTGGTTTATGTATTAATGAAAAGTTTATTTGATATTTAGAGTTTGATTTGTTTCACATTTTTCTTGTTTTAATTAGTTGGTAATGATATATCTATCAAAAACATGTTTTAAAATCCACTTCAATCACCCCACCATCATTTCCAGCAATTTCTGAGAAAAAATCTGCCATTTTATGTTTTTAAGTGCGCTTATTAATCCCGAGTGCGGATTGACATCCGACACTTTCCACTGTGCAAAGAATTGTTTAATCTTGCAGGATAAAAATCGGATCTATTACAAATGTGTTGATTCTAGGGTCGTTCTCTCAACGACGGAAAAACCCTAGTTTCAGACCTCCTATCACAATTTATTGTGCAGCAAACACAGTCGATGTAGCGCCTAGAGCAACATCTTCGCAATTTAGAAGCTGAGAAAGCTAAAGGCATCTTCACTAGCCAACCTATTACTAATCCTAAAGGGAATGCCAAGGGCGCGGTTGAAACTAGGGTTTTTCCGCGACGTTGGTTACGAAAACCCTAATCTCAACAATATTTGTAATTTATCCGAGATTTCCTACAAAATTAAGCAATTCTTTGCACAGTGGAAGTATGTCGGATGTCGAACCGTACTCGGGGTTAGTTCGCGCAAAACAAGAATGCATGGGACATACTTAGAGTCACACACGAAGGAACGTCAGCCGTTAAGATTTTCAAACTTCAAATGCTGACGTCTAAGTTCGAATCCATGAGAATGGAAGATAATGATACCTTCACTGAGTTTTATGCCAAACTTAGTGATATTGTGAACTTTGCTCACAATTTGGGTGAGGTCATCCCTGAATCAAAAGTTGTTCGAAAAATTTTGAGATCCTTACTTGATAGATTTCAGGCTAAGGTCACTGCGATTGAAGAAAGCAAAGATGTTGACTCTCTTAAAGTCGATGAGCTGGTTGGGTCTCTACAAATTTATGAGATGAATTTGAGACAGCCAGAGAAATAAAAAAGAATTGCCCTTAAGGTTTCCGAAGCTCAAGAATCTGAGTCAGATGTTGACTCTGGAGTAGAAATGGCACTGTTCGTGAAAAAATTCAAAAAGTCCTTTCGTTCGAAAAACGATAGGTTCAAGAACAATAAACAGTTTGATAAAACTGTGGAACATGCCAGACCTCATGAGAGAGATAGCAGAAGTGACATGAACCCCTAGGGAAAGCCACTCAAGCGATCCCCAATGTTTCAAATGTAAGGGTTTTAGTCATTTTGCTAATGTGTGCCCAAACAAAGAAGAATACAAGGGCAAGGCAGAAGCATTTAATACCACATGGGATGAAGAATCAAAAGATCATTTTGATAATTCAGATGGCAATGAAAAGGCTGATAAGTATACAGCTTTTGTTGCTCGTCTCAATAGTTCCTATGGATCTCATGGAGAGTCCAAGAAAAGTGATGATGAGAGTTTAGAAGACTCTTACAATGGGGACTCGGATGACTCGGCAGTTGGTGTGAAAGAACTGTACAAGGAATCGATAAAATTTATCGATGCTAACAAAGTTTTATCTGACAGGGTTAAATGTCTTGAATCTAAAAATGCAGCCTTAGTAATCGACACTGAAAAATTAAAAGTGTTGATTACTGAATTAGAACAAGAGAATGAGTCTCTGCTAAAGAGAAACAAGTCACTGGAATGTGAATTCCAAACTTGCATGACACGTAAGGAATCCCTAGAAAATGAGGTTCTCAAATCAAAGAGGAATGTGTCAGGATTATCATCCAGCTTTGCAAAGCTTGATAAAATTCTTCGTGTGGGAAAAGTCTATGGAGACAAATAGGGTTTGGGTTACAAAAGTAATCAAGAAAAATGGTCTTCATCCAAGACGATTTTTGTTAAAGCCCAAGCAATTCCCACTCAAATCAATGACCCAATCAAAATGGTCAAAAGCAATAATCAGTGCAAGTACTGCAAAAACATTGGTCATGTGATTAGAGACTGTCACAAGTTGAGAAGAGGACATCAAAATCCTTTAGAAAAAATTGTGAAAATCACTCAGAATGTGAAAAGCCAGAGAATTCCTATTAAGACACATTATGAGATAAATTATTTGGATGTGCTATCTAGGAAGATGAAAGACCTACTGGAAAGGTCTAAAGAATTAATCAAGGAGATTGAGTCTCTTGAAAACTTCAAACAACCTCAGAGTTATGTAACTCAAAAGAGGATAGGTCCTAAGAGAGTTGATCCATCTACCAAACTCACATCAGTGTGGGTTAGGAAAGATTCTCTGAAGGAGAAATGTTCGTCAATTTTATATTTTTGAGCAATGTGCTCTCTATCCCCTCTTGTTCTCAAATTCTTATGTTTTGAGGGATTTTTGTTTCTTTTTTATTTTGCTTTGTATTGAAGAATAAAAATTGATAATATTTCAGAAAAATCAAAAGATCAAGTGTTCAGAAGAATGTTAAATTATTATATACAATTTTGATGAGCAGTAATTTCTGAGACATTTCAAGAAAAATGATTTAACTATTAGTAAACTTTTTGCTAATCCAGATATTATATTTTTTAATTATTATGATTGGTCAATTTTTACTAGTATGCATTAGAAGATTATTGAAACAGTATATCTCACATTCACATGCACACTGAATAATTATGTGGGAATAGATTTAATAGAGGTGTGAAATCTTGTATTATTGGAATTAGGAATAAATCTCTACTGATTATAACTTCAAATTAATAGTGTTCTTGCCTTCAGTTGATTTCGAAACTGCACTATAGTCGACTGTTGGCTTCCCAATGAGAGTTATTATTTTAAGGAAACAGTTACCTCCACAAAAGTTAGAGTGTATGCCATCTGTATGGCCATGTTTAAAATTGAAATCTGATTCTCATTGCTGTAGAAAAAGGCTACCTACATGGAGAGTGAAAGCTACTTATATTCAAAGTGAATAAAAAGGGTATAAAAGACAGCCAATTTGCTAGAAAAATTCTTATCCATCAGCAAATACCCATATACATGAGAGTATGTGAGATCCCTAAATAACTCTAATGAAGATTTTATGATCGAATACAGGATACCTCTAGATTCTGATACTTATGAGAAATTATTACTGAAATCTTATCCAATACCACAGATAGACTCAGATCACTTACACGTGATGATATTATTGTTGATATTTGAATCTATGATTATTAGTGATCTGTGACTTGCGCTAATGTCTAAAAGAATTAATATTCTTGATGAAGCAAAATATTGCACTAACGTGTTAGTTAATTCTTTCAAATCAAAATTAGTGTTTATTGCTTATCAAGATTGTCTTCATGAAGTGAATTCTATATTTTTCTGATGTTTTATCTTTTCTTGAGCAGTTTAAAAATGATTTTTGACTTGAAAAGATTTTCTTGGAGGTCTTGGAAAATGAGCCTATTGGTTTAAAATTAAATTTTTTTTTTCTCGGATTAGTCCAATCGATTGTGTTACAGGGTATAAACCAGTATGTATTTAGTTATGGATGTATATATTGCACTTGTTTCTCATGATAAATATTCATTGCATGCTTATATTTCTGTACCTTTGTCAATCTGTGACAAAAATGGGGAGAAAAAATTATAGCGGTAAAAATAAGTTGATAGATGAGATAGGGGGAGAAAAAATTTTCATTATTTTTCCAATTTCTCTACTTGTGATATGCAAAATTTAACTCACTGCATTTTATATGATTTATTGATTGCTGATGATATTACATGGTATGTATTGTTGGTAGAATGTGCAGGGAACAGATCAAAAGCCATTACACTCCAAGAGAGTGTGAGATAGTGAGTGAATCATGTTAGAGGGTATATTTTCTATTTTTTACCTTCTATATGATTAAATGTTTTTTGTCACGGAATTGCCAAAGGAGGAGATTGTAAGGAATATTTTCATATTCAATTTCGCAAAGATTCCGTTTGACAAAAACATTCTTGTAACCGTTCCTACGAGCACTAGTGTAGCGTGAAGATGTTGTGGTACGCATACTTCGCCAACTACGTGAAGACTAAAAGACAGAGACAACAAGAATCAGACGGTTGACGACAGGAGTCATCTGAGTAACTGTCGATTTGTCAGTTAACGATCGTGTACACTCAATTAGGAAGGTATGTGACTTAGTAGCCATAAGAGTTGGTTAAAATGAACAAAATATAATGGACAAACTTAGTCTTTGGACAGACCCAAGTCAATGTCAATTTTATTGACTAGTGGGATAGTCCAATCGATTGGACATAACACAATCGATTGGAGACACTGTGTAATCGATTGGAGACTACGAGACAAACTTATTTGAGCACAATCGATTGGAGACTTTGTGAAATCGATTGGAGCCTTCGAGATAGAAAGTTATATATGTCAAATCAATTGGAGAACCATGTGCGATCGATTGGTGCCTTCGGAACAGAAAACTTATTGAGCCCAATCGATTGGACACTTATTCCCAGTCGATTGGACATGGCCCAATCGATTGGACCAAGTGTACAATCGATTGGACTTTGAACAGAATTGGTCTTTTCAGATCCGAAATTCATGATTTCATTATCCCACGTTCCACACGACTCAGGGTCTTGGAATTCTATAAATAGAACCCTTCTATGCCTTCTCTAAACACACACAGAGACACATAGTGACTCAATCTTTAAGAGAAAGAAGCAAATGCTTTATATTTATTAGAGTGTCTATTCGAAGAGCAAGAAGCTTATTTTCATTCACATCTTGTGAGCTTGTTCTCTTCTCGATCAAAGTCAAGAGCTTGATCTTTACTCAGCCTAGGTTTTCCACTTCTATATTCAACCTAGTAAGCCTGAGAGTACCAGTGTGACTCAACACCATTTAAGCAACTTAGGGATTAGGGTGTACTGAATCCTTCACCTTCTGCAAAGGCGGGAGTGTTGAGAATTAAGATTGGAGGAGCCGGTCGAAGGAAGGTTTGGGGTGTACCAAATTGAACAAGCAGATAAGGCTTCTTGGCTGTAAGGGAGCGTGTGGATTCGTGGCGTTGATTCAGAGGACGTGGACGTATCGACAGTAGGCCTTGGCTAAGGTTGGAAGCTGTATTTGCAATGGTGCTACATAGGTAACCTTTATTTCATTTAACTTTTCAGTTAGTGATACTTTCCGTCTGGACTTGGTCCCGTGGTTTTTCCTTGGCTAAGGTTTCCACGTTAAAATATCTTGTCTTGTTTGATTGTTTGTTTATATTCTGCAATCTATCTTGAATAGATCAAACGACACAAAGACAATATACCACGGAGGTATATTTGATTTGAGTCGGTTGTGATAATCCTTTATCAAACAACCAGAGCATGCGATTTTATCCCCTTACCATCGACCAATAAAACTGTGTAGGTATAATTAATTTTAAATACCTAATCAACCCCCCTCCCCCTTCTAGGTATATTGAGGTAAAGAGAATGGACCGGTGAAATTTCAGGTCTGAACACCAATGGATGTGACAAATGCTATGCAATTAGCATCTCCGCCATTCGGTTGCCCATATTCATTTGTGCTCACATGTCTTTTTTTTCCATCAGGTAATTTACTAGGACCCCGAGATGGACCCCTCTTTTTATAGGAAATTGACATTTCTACATGAAGGTAGAAAAATTATGGTGTAATTGATTTCATAACATTGGTAATAGTTACGTATAAAAACAAGCAAGCGAAGACTAAGACAATGAATTTTTTCTTACCTTCACTTTCACTGGCGGGTGTGGTAAGAGAATCCATGAATCTAAGCAATGATCCTATATAATGGAGACAAACAAATATAATTGTAACAAGATTTGTAATTATACGCTACATTATACTTCAAATACTATAATATTGCATAACATATAAATGTGGGTAACATACTAAAATAAGGAGTATGATATAGATGTAAGGAAATAAAGTGTGAAATGTTGCTTAAAACACATCTTCTAACTACATTTGATTCTAACATTTATTTTGAGAACCAATAGCTATCTAGTTGCATGTACAACTACAAACATAAACCAATGACGTACAACCATAACCAACATTAGTAACTTCTTAATATTTCTTCACTCATTTTCGTTTCTTGGTCTTTTCAATTACCACAACATTGTCCTCGAGGTCATTGAATATTAGCTCATCAACAATAACTGGTTCACTACTGCAAGGTCCAACATCTGCATCGGTGATAACAGGTTGTTCTAATAGAAGGCATGTTTCATCTTCAAGATAAACCTTAACTGGAACCTCCAATACAACATGCCATTCAGGATTATTAGGATCTTTAGAGTAGAAAACCTGCATCGCTTGCTTCCCAAGAATAAATGGCTCGTCACCCACTTGGTCAGATCTGATTAAATCAAACAAGTTTACCAATCTTAGCTTTGCTTCCTCATCCACCCTAACACCATGAGCCACCTTTACCCAATCACACTTAAATATGACATGCTTATATCCGTCTTGGTACTGCAGTCAGAAGATGTCCCTCAGAACTCCGTAGTACATTGCAGATTCATTCACTGGACGTTTATCCTTAGCACTAGCTCGAAAGGTGGTCATACAGTTTGTACTAACCCCACTGTTCTGACACCTTTTATTTGCCTAATGATCTTTGGTGACAAAAGTGGAAACCATTCACATAGTACTTACTGTACCGCGTAGCAATTGCTATTGGTCCTCTGACAATATCTACAAATTCGACATCCTTTGAATTGTTGATCTTTAGCTGAAAATACAAGACAATGGCACACGTAACTACAATAGCGTTTGTAAGAATTGCATAGTTATTTGTAGTGCATGATATTTATCACAGTACCTGTTGTTTTAGCCAAGGTATGAACTCCTCTTCACTCTTTACCTTGTAGTGTCCTGACTTCTTCCCTACAGCTGCCTTACAGCGTTGTAAGAAGTCAGCGTGCTTCCTACATATGAGCATGACATGTTAAATTAGCATTACATAATAAGTAGTAGGTATATACTAGTTAGGCTATATACCATACCTTTGCCACATATCACAATCAGGATGGCTGTTCAATAACCATCTACAAGCTTGTTCATATTCAATACCCTCTATGATAAGGCATTGACCTGGGCTAATTGGCCCACTCTTGTCATCATATTCATTGTCATCAATATGATCAATCAAATTCGGTGGAAGTGGAGTTGTTCCATCTAACGTCTTATCCAGATTTTGCAAGATGCTTTGTTTACCTTTTCCTCTATATTTTGTGCAATACGTTAATGTCTCTTCTTGAATGTATCTTTCAGCTATACAACCTTCTGGTCGTGCTTTGTTACTAACATACCCCTTGAACGTCTTCATCAGCCTTGTTTTAATAATAATGCATTAGTAATGATATCGCAAATAAAATAAATTAATATATTTATATCATACTCGAATCATACCTTTCAAATGGATACATCCATCGATAGAATACAGGAACACATACGCGAGCCTCGTAAGCTAGGTGAATTGGCAGATGCATCATCACAACAAATAATAAGGGAGGGCAAGCCTTCTCAAGCTCACATAATGTTTTTGCCATTTCCCTCTCCAATGTCATGAGTGTGTCAAGATCTACGATTCTTGAGCATAATGCATTAAAGAATGTGCAAAAGCTTTTGATTATAAGACGAATTTCCTTCCTATCTTTGAATGAATGTTGGATCAACATGGGAAGCAGATGCTGCATCAAGACATGGTAATCATGGGACTTCATACCCTTTAAGTCCATGTCATCTATAACGATATTCCTCCAATTACTACTAAAACCAAACGGGACACGCAAGTCTCGCAAAGTCTGGAGGAATAGTTTCTTCTCTTCTTTTCGTAACCAATAACGACCTGGTCTCTGTATCTCCTTACCATTATGTTTTTTCAGCCATAACCGCTCCTTAATTTTTAGATGCTTCAAGTCCCTGCGTGCATTAGCATCATCCTTGGTTTTCCCCTTCGTATTCAATATCAATGCCCTGGGGTTGGGGTTAGGCTGCTGCACCATGCAGGCCCCGTGGGCTGCCTCAACCCGACCCTGGGAACTCAGTAGGCTCGCTGCTAACAGAGACTAGGAACAACAATGCTGCCCCCACCTGCTAACAGCACCATACACATGCGTCTGATGTACGTATGTGGCCCTCGCGTCGATCTTATCCGCTGCCTGCCCGTGCGCGGGTCGACTCACAAGAAATGCAGCTAGCTCGTTTCACACACATTTTTCTCAATATGCATAACATCCAAATTATGGCGTACTGGATGGAACTTCCAATACTCAAGATCAAAGAATATCGATCGCTTAAAGAAGCATGGCAATCCCTCATCATTATTCTCTTCTGCATCTTCTTTTTTGTCTTCCCCCATGGCACATTCAGGTTAGCAACCATGTCCTCAACCTCAGTCCCACTCAAACGTAGCGGCTGTCATCGAAGTTCCTCCTTATTGAAGGTGCTGCCATGAGTGTCCTTTCTGTTAATCTCGTCCATGAATGGCAACCACCGTCTGTGACCCATGTACACATTTTTCTTTCCATGATGAAGTCTAGTCGAATCAGTTTTGGGACCACAACAAGGACAAGCATATTTACCCTTTGTCCTACAGCTAGAGACATTTCCATATGCGGGAAAGTCATGGATAAACCACAACAAAATAACATGCATGATGAATGTGTTCTTGTTATATGCATCATATATCCTAAACCCTTTATGCCACAAGTCTTGCAATTTGGCAACTAAGGGCTGCAAATAGACATCGATGTCCTTCCCTGGTTCTCGTGGGCCTGGAATGAATAGCGTTAGCATCATAAATTGACATTTCATGCATAAACCTGGTGGAAGGTTGTATATTACACTTATAACTGGCCAACAGCTATAGTTTGTGTTTTTCATGCTAAATGGGTTAAACCCATCAAGGCCTATTCCCAATCGAACATTTCGAGGCTCGTTTGCAAAATCTATGTATTTGTTATCAATGGCCTTCCATGTGCTAGAGTCAACCGAATGTCTCATCTTTTCGGGCTGCATTTTGCCAGTAGAATGCCAAGACATGCTCTCTGCCACCCATGGTACACTACACGAAAAAGATCAATTAGTATGCAAATTGCACACACAATAAGCACAAAATAATTAAGTCATCCATATATAAATATACATGGCAATATAGGAAGCCTACATACCTATACATCCTTTGTAGTCTTGGTGCTAATGGAAAATACCGTAGCACCTTAGCAGGCACTCGGGTACCATTCGACTTGTAACCACATTCTATCTTCCACCTCGAAGCACCACAAGTTGGACAACTGGTCTTGGATTCATGCTCTCTCCAATACAAGATGCAGTCATTTGGACAAGCATGAATCATCTTATAATCAAGACCTAAGTTTGTTATGATCTTCTTTGCATGGTAAGTCGAAGCTGGTGTCTTATTACATGAGGGTAACACCTGTTGGAGTAGTTGAAGAAGCTCTGTAAAACTCTTTTCACTCCATCCATGATTCGCCTTTAAATTGAATAACTTCACAACAAAACTGAGCACAGTGAAGTCTTTGCATCCAGGATATAACGGAGTCTTGGCCTCTCGTGCATTTGATGCAAATTCAATGGATGCATCATCCTCCATAGCAAGACCACCTTCTGACGTTACGTTCGGCTCATCTTGAACAACTGCATCTAAGTTATTACCAAGGTCTTGAATTACTGAGTTGAGAAGATCCATATCCATTTCTAACTCATTTTGGTGACAATGTTGAAACGTTGGTGCACGTTTAATACCCTCAGGTGTTACACCCTCACCATGTAAGTGCCAGACCTTATATGTTGCTTTCATTCCATATTTAATAAGATGATACTTAACATCGTCATAAGAAACTGGCATCCGTTGATTTTCGCACTCGACGCATGGACAAGAAATGGTAGCTTTACCAGGAAGGTGGTCTCGTGCAAAGTTCAAGAATGTTTCAATACCTTCCATAAAACGTTGGTTTGGCCTATATAAACAAATCACTCCAAAAAACATAAGGACATTCAAGTATGAAGATTAATGTTGCACATATTATAGTGAGAACACTAAATGAAACATACCAACGAAGTGTAATCCAGTCCCTGTCCATTGGATAAGGCCTCTCTATGTCGTCTCCCTAAACATTAGAAAGCTCTCATTACTTAGTTTTTCAATAAAAATGGAACCGTTATTAGCTCTTGTCGAGATCCTTCTAATAACTCACGTTATAAAATGTTAAATACTTGTTTGAATTCTTCCGAACAAAACAAGTATTGAAAACTAATGCATCTAGATTTTTAATGTAATAGTAGAAAACTGACGTAATGGTTGTTTTACATTATGTCATATGACTCATATCAACTACTTTCCAATCCTTATTTGTTGAGGAACACCAAATCTTGAAAAAGAAATTGTTCCCAATCCTTTTAAAGCTCACATGGAAGTGTTCTGATAGTTCTATTGTATTTATATGAATTGGACATCTTTTATAGGATTTTAAATTTCTTACTCCATCAATGCTCTTAGTTATTTGATAAGTATATACATCATGCTCTTGTCCCCCCAAAAAAGCATCAAGTTATAATCTTCAACTTAAATATAGTGACAGTTTTTTAATAATCTTCCCATTCTTTTCCTAGTTCTTGATGAACTACCTAAAATTCAGCTCACACAAATCCAATCACCACATCTCCCCAGAACATTTCCAACCTAGCCAAGCCTTTAGAGGTGAACAATCCACCAAAGAAACTTGAATTTGGTCCAAACTCGTCGTGCAAAATAACATCATAGTTATGGTTCATTTCTCAAGAGTCTTCCTAGTCACACAAAATCTAGTCTACCATGGAACATAAAATCGTTAATACTTCATTGGAATATTATGCTCACTTTCAAAATGAATGTCAAGGAAAAATGAAAGAACAACCAAATGGTTAACAGCATTTGAACTATATAATACAAATCATTTATGAAGCAAGACAACATCATACTTTGAATAGGAAAAAAGAAAAAGAAAATTAAAGCATGCATAATATCATGAAATTCTCATACATCTGTATTTGGAGTGTACAAGTCCTCACCTGAATGATTTAAGTCGTGATGTTGTGTACGTAGCTTGTCTAAGCAATCCAGCTGACAACCCCTGCTCCAGAATAATACAGTTTAGATCAAGTGAAGTGGAAAAAAATGTATAATAAAGTAATAGAAATCTGCTTACATACCTCAAAGAATTCATATAGTTAATAAAAGGACATGGGTATATTCACTCAATAGTATGATGGATGTGAAGAAGAATGCTTCAAATAAATAATTTGCAAACTAGTTTAAGTCAATAAAGAACTAATTTTGAGAATTATGCGAATACATGTCATTTACCTATGAAGATAAACACAAGAAATGAGATCAAAGGCATATCTGCATTGGCTACTTTTGTCAGCAGCCCAATTGATTTATCCAAAAAAAAAAGGGTTTTAACTGGACCACAAACCATGGCTGGAAAGGCTTGAAATGCAAGCAAGTTTTATTCCAAGAGTCTATGGAACTCGGGAAGATACAAATAAAATGGATGGATTGACTCTTGTTGCAGCTTGTAAATCCTTCCTATTCTTGATTATAAACTTGGATTGGACATATGGTTTGGAAGGCTCATTATGAAAGAACATTGTGTTTAGCAACTTTATCCCATGATTTCTGTGAGATTTGAAACTTGAACTACTTTAAAAAATTTGTGAGATATAAAAAGTGTATTAGGACATTCATAGAACAAAAATTCTAGGTTTGGGAGCTCAAAGTAAAAATCACAAAGCAGGAACAAATTAAACTTCATGAATTCGGCAATCTCCCTATTGATTAGTTCCTGACACGTCATTGGAGATGGAAGAAATACCCATCTCATTGTTGGGATATTTTCTTCTAGCAGTGCATTATTCTATAAAGATATTGAAAGGTGAGAAGGCATTGTTTAGGACTTTTGAGCAGAAGCCTTGAAAATATTCACTATACAAGTACAAAAAATAAAAATAAAATATTGGGAAAGAATATGCTGCTAAGGTAGACTAGATGCATTATGTAGACTTAAAGGTCTATGAGCAGATAAGTATTATCTACTTAACATCAAATTACAAACTACCAAGTTGGTCAAATAATAAAGTAAAATGTTGAATCGCTTCAATATAAAATCATCATACAAAACAAGAAGAAAGAAATAGCAGTTATATGTTCTGCTCGAGAATCATAGGAATCCAGCTGCACATCTAGTGCCCACAACATTCTCTACGTGTCGACAGCTATGGATAGTTTGGATTCCTGGGAAGCGTCAATCACACTGCATTCAAGTGCAACTTATATTCACCAAAAAGAAAATGCCTCACTAATGAATTACTTATGTAATTATGTAATGAATCAAGTTTATCAACCGCAGATCACAATGGTAATCAGCTAATAACAAATCCCAATCCTAGATTATGGAAACCAATGTCAGAAAAGGTCATTAAGTGCATGCCCCTCAAGTGACAAGTAGACAACATTTTGCACGTAAAGGCTAAAAAAAAAAACTTCTGTCTCTCCATGCGAGTGGACACCACATCTGACAGATAACTCAAACCTATCAATTGGAAGTCCTAAAAGGATTCACAAAATTGAAAGATACAAGATTTAGTTGTCACTGGCTATGACTTGTGATTGAAGAGAGTACAGTATAAGGGGAAACGGGTTTCCCCTTACGTTCTGCTTTTTCAAATGCCAGCAAACCCCCACCCTCTCCTACCCCACCCCAACTTAAAATCACTCTATAATAATTTAGGGGTTTTACTTAAAATTATTAATTTGGCACAACTTAAATAAACAAAGGGCGCCAGATTTCTTAATAGGTAGCTCTTCTCAGTTTCAGTGATTCAGCTATTATATTGCGTATCTTTTTTTTTTTTTGATAGGTATTTTATATTGCGTATCTCACTGTAGAAAATTAAAGCCAGCTTCTACAGATTACAACTGAGAATGCCTACACTACAACATAATCCCCACTAAGTTTTCTTTCACTATTCTCCACAATTTGGTTTCGATGTAGCTTCTGATTAAAATCAAGTACAATAACCTATAGGCAAAATTTGGGACTGGACCAAATTTGGGGGTGTAGCAATTAATCTAAGATTTTCCCTCTTTTCCTTCAATAATCAATTAGATGAAAATAAATCAAAAATCCTAATGTAGGTACCGATGGGAGAGGGTGAGGGAGAGGGAGAGGGAGAGGAAGGGAGGCAGAAGTACCTGTGTTGACGTGTTCCACTCCTTCCTGTCGAACAGCTTTCCTTCGTTTGTTGCTTGAGGTTCCTCTCTTGCGTTTGCAGGTGCCTAAACTGCTATCTCTTAGATTGCGCAGTGGGAGAGGAGAGAGCAAAGATGAGACAAGAAAGGGTTAGGGTTAGGGTTGGGGAGGAAAGGTCTTGGATTTAAGGAGAGGTCTTTTGGATTTAGGGAGGCAGGGATTCAATGGAGAAGGAGGAGAACTCGAGTCGTGAAGTAGTTCTTGGAGTTGTTGAAGCGGGAAGGCGTGAAGTTGTGAAATCGTGAAATGCGAAGTCGTGGGAGAATTTGCAACCAATATGGCCGACGGGCCTACAATATTGCTGTATGAGCGACGTGGAACACTCTTAGAGGACTCATACCGTATGGATGTTTTTTCTAAGGGTTGTGATGTAGCAAGGTATACTTGATATCTTTTCATTTGCGGAAGCGGCAATTTTTGCAGTCACCGCTGCCATCTGGACCCACTGACCACATGGATGTTTAGCCCACCCCTTAATAGACATTCTTACCAAAAATCAGCTTGTTTAATGATTTTTAGCCGTTGGTTTTAATGCTCAAAACATGGTTGCATTCAACGGCTATAAGAATGCCTTAAAAAGTTATAAAAAATGCCAAAATCTAATCGTGATAAATTACCAATTGGGGTCATGTTTGGTGTGTATATCCACCAAATGGTGGGATAAACATCCATGCGGTCAGTGGACCCAGATGACAGTGGTGAGTAACAAAAATTGTGCTTCCGCATTTGCTAGAGTTTCGGGCATACCTTGTTACATCTTTTCCCTTTTTCCAAACCTTTAGACTTTGTACCTCAAATAATTGTCAATAATGCTCGAATTCCACGGTTAAAATCAAGCCATGAAAATAATTCCAATCCAACGCCTAGGAATCACTAGTAAAAACTCTGGGACAACGTGCTTCTGTCACAATGCATAATACGAGCCATGTGGCACACTATTAGGGGATGCTGACCATAGGGATGTTTGGCCAGTACCTCGGTGGACCTGTAAACCAAAATCAAGCCTGATTAGTGATTTCTAAGCATTTCGATTGAAGTTATTTTCATGGGTTGATTTTAACGCTAGGAATTTGAGCATTATTGAGCACTATTTATTTGCAAAAGATCCAAAGGTTGTAAAGCATTAATCAGGCTGATTTTTGGTTTGCAGGCCCACCTAGGGACTGCCCAAATATCCATAAGTTCAGCGTCCACTAAGACTGACCCAGTGGCTCGTATTGTGTCACAACGTTGTGACACAAGTTTTACTCTAGAAAACACAAATCAGGCTTATTTTTGGCTTGTAGGTTCACCGGATTGGCCAAACCCATATGGTTAGAATCCTCTATGAGTGTGCCACGTGGCTTATACTATCCTCCCTCAACAAATTAAGGTTTTGCATGCTCTTTAAGTGTGTGTCCACATCATCGATCGTCAACCCCGAGAAAATGGATAGATAGATAAATTTTGCAATAGGGCTAACATATATATAAATTAGGTGAAATACAATTTGCAACGGGGTTTATTAGTTTTGACGATGGGCCTATATTGTTGGGGTAGACAAAAATAGTTTGTTTGAAAAAAAAATTATTAAAACTTTCCGCAACGGACTTGTATACCACCGCGACGGGGAATTAATGTTGCAAATTTGAGAGGGAATAAATCTGTTGCGGAAGGTCAAGTATGGCCGTTGCAGAAGGTCATTTTTCTTGTAGTGCCTTGAGAACTCACTCTCAACTTGCTTAATCGCTTCTGAACTTTAAATACGAATACATGTCTTTAACATGTAAAGTGAAATTTCTTTTTAATTACCACGTTAAGTTCTAGAGGGGGGTGAAAAAACAATTTTTAATTTCTCTGCGAATTCTATATGGATTAAAAAAATTATTGATCACACAAGGCGGAAAAGGATCAAGCAATTAAAATATAAATCATCCACAGAACTTAGATATGAGAAAATCTGAGATACAATATGCAAACATTCACAATCACATGAGACTCAGATTTATAGTAGTTCAGGGACTCCGCACCTACGTCCACTGTCCAATACTCAACACGAGTAATATTATATTATCTCAATCATGCATTACAACGTATTCAATTAAAATAAATAATTCACTAACTAAGATATCACTTAGTTTTAATCTAACGAGAATCACTTTTCGCTCACCTGGAGAGCCAGCCTAGGCCAGTAGTCGATTTAGAGAAATTCTTTTCTCATGGATGTACAATCCTCAACTCAGTTAAATGAGTCATCACTCATCTACCAATCACTAAATATTCAGTGTTCATAAATTTTGAATTCTATCGAAAATGTATTTGATCATAGAAACACTTACCTTTCGATGAATACGATCAAATGAAAAATCCTTTGGAGAAGAATTTGCCCAAGAGACACTCTGCCAAGAGTAATCCTCTTCTTGGAAAAAGATGCTTGCTGAATAATAATATCAAATATTATCTTCAAAACACTTAGAGCATTCACAATGAATACACAGCTTTGCTCTGGTAAAGCTCTCACAAATTCCAGATCTCTGGACTCAAAGAATGATAATCAAAGAATATAAAATAGAGATCTCTTGATTGGGTTAATTCTTATGAGGGGAGAAGACTCTTATTTATAAGTAAGCCTCCCATCAATAGAACCGAATCGAATATATCTGTTTGAAGGGCCAAAGTGCACTTAAAAACGCATAAGAGATTGAGTCAAAATGAGATCCGAAAGGGGCGGGGTCAACCGCACTTTTGGCATGTTAACTGGACCTTTTAGTCGGCCGCCCGTTCAGGTAAGTACTACATTATCTCAAACTCGAGAGTTTGGGTTGACCGCACCTTTTTGGCCGGTCGACCGGACATCCGGTTGCCCACTCAAAAAGGTCGGTCGGCCGGACCTCTTAGTCCAGCACCGAACACTCTTAATCTTTTTAGAAATTTCTCTTTTTGACATGCACATGATACCCAATTATCACTAAACCATATAGGGTAAATCTTGATCAACTGGCAATGCGCAGTGTACCCTTAGATTTACGTAAGTAACTACAACACGAGATTCTTCATAGTTGAACATTCGTTAAGTGAGAACGTACTCTGATCTTTTAAATCTTCATGCTTGAGTTTGACTTTGTCTTCAGTTGAGATTGATCACTTATCTTTGTCTTTAGTTGATCTTGAACACTTGGTTTGATTTTCTTCAGCTTTAATTCTTCTTTGATTTGTTTTGTTGAAGTCCACTTGATCTTTGATACTTCAGTCTTCAGCGGATTTGTGACACATCGATATATATTACAGAAGAACTAAGTATTCCTGGGATTGACAACTAAGACCTTTCATAAAAACCTAATTATATTGAAATGATAATATGCTAATAAAGGATCTCAAATATAGAACAATTTATCAACATCAAAATTGTGCGCATAATTATAATAACAAGATTTATAACTTATCAATCAATACATGTTCATGAGTCCATAACTAGTATTAAAGGAATCATGAAAATGATACCTACCTTAAACTTTTGTTGATGTTTTAGAAGTGTTCATCAAATCTAAGAATGATAAATGGAAAAAATGAGAGAAAAGTGAGGCGGGTGTATGATTCAATATTAGAGGTGGCTAAGTATTAGTGTGTGAGCCTCTAAAGTTTCTCTTAAATAGATTATGTGAGTAGATTTATGGTTTGGGTTTTATATTAATTTTTGGGAGGCAAATCTTGGCTATTGAATCTAAGGTTAATAGAGGGTTGGGATCAATTTAGGTTTCTGTTCATAATAAAGTTTAGGTTTTTGGGTTAAAAATTCTCTCCATCTTTTATGAAAATAAACAACTTTCTATTTTGTCTCGAATTAAAAGTGATTTTCGTAACTTTAAAATAGATAAATTTTACAACCCACTAGAAGGGTTATTTTAAGTTAGATATGGGTTAGAAATTAGCTCAAAGCCTATATGTATCAACTAAGCTTTAATTAAGATTATTTTTAAGTCTACAAAGTTTCTAAATTTGCACTAAAGGTCCACCTTACTAATTTTAACTCAAACAACATGCAGTCTAGCATTAATACTTAATATTTAGTAACAAAATATCATTTACATAATTAAAATAATAATTTAAAATTTTAAAATATCCTAAAATAATTAAGGGTAATACAACAAAACTTGCATAGTACCCTGTTTATTCTAGCACCCCAAACTTTTCTAGACCCGGATATGTGTGAACTTTAGTGTAGGCTCATATTGATTTATGGATTGAGGCCCATTAGAGTTACGGGTCAATTGTTTTTTTTTTTTTTTTGAGAAAGATTATAATCTTTTGGGCCCATCATTGATTATGGAGGGGCAATATTTTAAGATTCATGAGTTTTTGCTCACTTGTTTTCTTATTTGGTGATAATTTCACCCAATATGGGTATTTTAGTAATACATGCCAAAAGGATATTTTAGTAATTATGCAAGATTGATGGTAGTTAAATAATTTCTTGTGTTTAAGAACACTAAAACCTTAATATGAGAACATAATGGGCTTTTTATGAAATGTTACATTTAACTCTAAGAAAGAGGCCGTGTTTGATTGCCCGAAAAATTTTCCTGAGAAAATACATCTGGGATATGCCTTAAAATGGCTGGTTGATTGCAACTGAGAACACATATTTCAATCAGTGAGAAAATAAAGGTGTATTTTCAGGTGGAAATGAATTCTCACCTATCTTGATGGGAAATGAATTTCGGGCTTAGTAGGAAAAATTATCCAGATTTAAATGGCTAGTTAGGGAAAATTATACAAATTTATACTGGCTATCTAACAATGGACAGTTGTGTTTTCCTAAGGAAAATGTAATTTTCCCACTTGGTAATCAAACACGGCCTAAGGGTATTATAGTCGTGTAAGTTTACACAAGGGTGGGCCTCATCTGTGTGAATACACACTTCTTCATATGATGCATGTGCTTATTTGTGTAAATAATTGTTAAATGTTGAGTATATGCAGATTTAATAATATTGAATTGGACCTAAGTGGGTGAAAAGTCTCGGTTGTCAAATCCCAAGAATACTTAGTTCTTCGGTAATGGTATGTTTATATATGTCGCTGTGCCTCAAATCATCTGAAGATCAAGTGGACTTCGACAAAACAAAATCAAAGAAGGATTAAAGATGAAGAAAAGACAACCCAAGTGTTCAAGATCAACTGAAGACAAAGTCAAGATTATCAAGTTCAACTGAAGACAAAGTCAAGTGATCAAGCTCAACTAAAGACAAAGTTAAAAGCTCAAGTACATTCTCACTCAACGAAAATTCAACCATGAAGACACTTGTGTTGCGGTTACTTACGCATATCTGAGGGTAAAACCACGCATTTCCAGCGGATATTGATTTACCCTAGATGGTTAGGGATTGTGCGTGTGATAAGAAGAGAAATTCTCAAAACTTTGGTAGCATTTGGCTATGGACAAAACTGTCCAGCCGACCGACCCTTATATGCGGGCGACTGAAGGTCCGGTCGACTGGCCAAAATGGTTCAGTCGACCCTAACTCTCGGGTTCGAGAAATTTGGCAAAATGCCTAAATGGGCGACCGAGGTCCGGTCGATTGGCCATTAATGCGGTCGACCCCATGATATTCGCTCAAAAGTGTTTATTTTAAGCCATTATCCTTATAGCGATGTCGCATTCTCCTACGTAAAACTTGTCGTTTTGTCGACTTTTCTATATAAGAGTTTCTTCCATTCCGTAGAACGCATTCTTTAGACGAAAATCGACTATTTGCATGAAATATACGCATTTCGGATAGTCCAGTATCAAGGCGTTTTAGTTGAATCTCATTACGCGCTTTTTCACTTGTAGGAGACCCTATCGGGCAATTCTCGAGGACTAGCGGGCCCACGATCAACCACATAAGACTTCTATCAAAGCTTAAAGAGCCAACATGCTAAGATAAAAAGATATAAGACATATACGGGCAAAGCTAGAGGATCGTAGAGCCGGAACAAGGACTAAGAGAGAGAATAGCTGGAGACCAAGAAAAGGACTTAGGTGTTAAAGGCTACACCAATTGACATCAAAGGATAAGTTTGACTTATTGGTGGAGCAAATGAGAGAGAACAAAGAAGACCAGGGTTCAAGACCCTCCAATGCTTTTATTTTTATATTTTTCTCTCACCTTTCTCCTATTTCTCTCTTTATCTATCTATCTTGGCCTATGACATAGGCCCATGACCTAAGCCCATGACCCACGACCCATGACCCATGACCCATGACCCATGCTCATGCCCATTTACAACAACAAGAGAGAATTGGTCTCACTTGATTGATTCTTCTCTCCTCCATATCTCTCTATCCTAGTCACTCTCTCTTTCATCTAACTAACCCATTCTCAACCGTTGGATCTAGAGAGATCCAACGGTCATCATTTTTACAACAAGCAAAAAGAAAATAAAAAGTCTATAAGAGATACGATCTCTCCTTCTTAGGTTGGGTCCCTCCCCCTCTCTTCCTCTCTTTCTTCTTTCTTTCTCTTCTTCTTCACCCTTCTTCTCCGGCAAGCAACTCCGGCGAGCTCACCATTAATGCCTCCACCTCGAGGTGCATCAAACAGCAACGTCTCCTTGCTGCCCATTTCATCCGCCACAATCAAAGGCTACAATCATCAATCTTATTGAGGTCGATCCAATTGGAGTTGCACCATCTACCTCTTCAATGGTAAGCTTCTCTCTAATTCATCTCTCTAATCTTCCTACCTTCTTTCTCTCTTCTTTCCCTCTCTACCTTTACATGCTTTCTAGGGTAATATTTTAATTACTTTATAGATTAATTTGATTTAATATTATTTCCATTGTAAAGCATTTGAACAAGCATTGTAAGCATTTATTTTTAGTTTAATAAATAAGTTTTAAATTCAAGTTTAAGTTGTTTTCATTTATTGTGTTTTTCATTCTCGTTTTTCTTATGTTTTTTTTTTCATTCTAATAGTTCTAACAACAATCTCAAGCATATTTTAAATAACCTCCACCATTCTCACCCTTCCATTTATTTTGAGCATTTTTTGATTATTCTTGTTTCTTATTGTGCTAACTAATCCCGAGTGTGGACGATATCCGACACGAGCCACTGTGCAAGTCTGCTTATTTGCAGATTAAGTGAACCAATTCGGAGAAATTACAAATATTGTTGAGATCTAAGGTTTCCGTAACCAACGACGCGGAAAAACCCTAATTTCAAATGGCGCTGTTGCCGGTCGGTTGACGGGATTACAAAAAGACGAACAGGAATTCGGAAAGCTGCTTAATCTTCAAGATTCGATCTAGATCGAAAAACTTTCAATTCTATTCTTCACATTATTCACTTATTATTTTAATGCCTCGGACGACCGAGTGCAAAGTTGTAATAACTTAGAACTTTATTTTCTCTGCTTTTAGAATAACTGCTAGATAATTAACTAATTAAAAAAAATATCAAAAATATTAGGATCAGATTTCAATTTTGCTATTTCTAGTTAGATCACCATTGGCTATTTGATTCAAATTGGAAGATTTCCAACTTTTGGTAATTCAAAAGTAGATATTTCTGAATCCTAATTTGGGAATAGCTAAAGTTGAATTTCAAACCTTAATTGGAACTAATTCACAATACCTGCCCTAAATCATTGCGTGTTTCTTGAAACCCCAAAGGCGGTATACCTTCCAATTCCATACCATAGATCATTGTGGACTAACGTGATTGCGTATTGCATTTACTAAGTGAGTAGGGAGCGAAAGCTCAAAGAGGTGGAGTCGAGCCCAAGCCCATTTGGATACCCCTCCCTATCTCATGGAGGAGACCCCGTGCGTAGCCAATGGGCAGGTAAGTTTCTACACCTCGCCTTGAGTGCGATCGTGATCATTGTGCGAATACTATGCCGATTGTCTATTTGCTTTTGCAAACATTATCGGAACTGCTTGGTTTGGCCGTAATAAAACATATAAAGAGCAAACCCAGCTCTAACTTGAAACTGGTGGGATTTCATCACTCACCTCGTTATTCCAGCTTTTGTGCAACCACAGCCAAGAATTAAAATCAATCAAGAATAGAGCCCACTTAGATCGGTGTTCGAGAAAAACTCCACATAGCGACCCCTTCAAAGATCAAGTCAATTAAGTCCATGAGTGCGGGTCCCTGTTATCTAACACACCCATAGGTCCCTACTACTCAAGTATACCGAGCTTGTAAGTAGCCTTCTTGATTGTCTGTCGGATTAGCTAGTGTCAGATTAGGAACACGAACCAACCCTAGTTCCTCTTCTGGAAAAACTCATCTTCACACTTGACAAATCCGATTAGTCTGGGGCGTACTTAAGCCAGCCGATGTGCCGCACGTCTGTCTAGGCTTCGGATTATCTTACAGTCAACTTGAGTTAGTACTCGCGGATTTGCTTTGAAGAGTGTATCCTTGTGAGAACCTACAGAGTGAAAAGTTAGTCCGGCGGGTATTTGAAGATAAACCAGTGGTCCGCCCACTGTCATAACCTACACTAACAAGATAATTCATAATACTATCCTGATTGTTAGGTTAAGATTATTTGTTACTCTGTGTGCATTATCTAGGCTCATTCAGTTTAAAAACATCTTGCCGACTCTACGGGCTTGCTTCTTCAGCATATGCCCGCTTGGACTTGATGTAACCCGAGACTGATTCGATCTGAGAGTCAGTCAATCACACCAATCTCTTTCACCTAATCTATCTCCCTCCTCTGAGAGACTCACATCTCTTTGATGGCTGTTGAACGGCTTCTATTCGAGACCTACAACAATTTCTTTGAAGATCTAGGCGATAACTCCGAGCAATGGTATACCAATCCTGAGTGTCGTCATGACACTCCAATCTCACAGAGTTCGATGGGACATGAAGCACAGGGCGATCCAGTGCTAAAATCCCTACTTATAGATTTGACAAAATCAGTTTTCGCCCTTGATGTTGCGGTCCAGAAGCATGTTTATCACTCCACATCTGTGGGATATTTTCCTCATGTCCAAGAAGAGGTCTGTAATTTTAGTAAATTAGAATCTCTACTGCAGACCTACTACAATAACACGTATTATCCGGACAATGGAAGTCACGATAACTTTGGATGGGAACAACAGTCTTTTCCCCAACAGAATCTGCAACATGATATGTATCATTCCAGGTTTCACCAACCCTGTGGACAATATAATGGCCAGTACTTGCAGTCGCAGTACCAGCTAGATCCACAGATTGAATATTTTGGTCAACAATGGACCCCGCAGGATTTTCAAAGTCAGCAGATAGTCCCAAACTCACATCCATCATATAACTTTCATACTCAGTCGGACTACATTCAAGAGTTGGCACCTCAGCTTCCTTTAGTTGAATCGCCACAGTCTGCTACCAAACCTAGTCTAGAAGAACTCCTCTCGCAATACATCATCCAACAACAATACTCCATGGAGAGCTTGGAACACCGTCTAGGTGAGTTAGAATCTGAGAGAGAGGAAGTCAACTTCACTAGCCAACCTATGGCTTATTTAGAGGGGAATATCCTGGCCACAGTCAATAATGAGGAGTCGCACAGCTGGACCCAGTACCAGACTTTACAAGAAGAACTTGAGGTTGCTACAAACAAAGGATCGGACTACAATATTGATAAGCCAGAGTCTTCATCTTCGGTGTCCTTCAAAGCACCGACTTCTGAACTTAGCTTAGAGGAATCATCTACCTCTGTTATTTCTATCTGGGACTCTGAAGAAGTTATTCATAACATTGAGCTGTGTCTTGACTATAGGATCCCAATTGGCCTAGACTTACCCATCCCACCACCCTTGGATTGTGCAACAATCGTGATGAACCCATGTTTCCATCTATGGTGCCCTTACAGGCAGCTACTTCTGCACCGAGCGCAGAGATACCCATATCCATCTCTATCTCTGATGATTTTACATCAGCACTGGATGTAGATATTCCTACCATTGAGTAATATCTAGAAAATGGGATTCCAGCTGCCCAGGACCTACCATTCCCCACCGAGGATAAACACAATGAGTGTAGGGATTGGAACATCCCTCTCACATTAGGAAACCTCGAGGAAAAGGTCCACAGTTTTGATCCACCGTCATACGTCGATGTTGTCAATAAACAGTGTGCCGTAGAGAATCTAATTTAGGACTCTCCCGAGGAAAAACTCTCCCAGTGTAAAGAACACTTTACTCCTAACTTCATCTCAGAGTCAGACAATTATGCTATTACTGGTCTGCAGGAGTCTGCTCCATTCAGATACATTTCCGCTAAACTCAATTAGTTTGCGGCTCTGCTAACCATGGCCAGAGAACCTACTACTGCTCTCATCTCAGTCTTTATTGAGAAGCTTCGATCCCTCCCAGCTGAACTACATGTTTTTGCGGATTTGCAAAGAGCACTTACTATCCTTCTCTCAGTTTACATTAAGAAAGACATGTTTTATACAGTATACCTAGACAAGGGATAGGATAACAGTATATGTTCTACCTTAGAAGACTGTAGATTCACTCAGTCTCCATGAGTTTTAACCTAGTTGGGGGTACTTGATATACCCCCGTCATGTCTGGCTGAAGACATAAAACTTAGCGCTTTCGGAAAAGCAATTCCGGTATTCCTAGAGTACATGAGTCTCTATTTTTTGTTATTACTGTGATATCTCTGGACATGCAGGTACATTTATTCTTCAGATCATCAGGTACCACACACTGTCGAGTTTATGCCGACTTGGTAATATCCTCCTTGAACCTTTGCATCATCATTACCAATTTTTCATCATCTTTTGTCCCGGTCATGAGCACTGAGGACGGTGCTATATTTTGGTTGGGGGTGGGTTTTTACCAAAACTCATGTTTTCATTTTGATAAAAAAAAGAAAAAAGAAAGAGAGAAACCTTGTGTTTTTGGTTGTGATGTCATATGATTTTCGAAAATGCCCTGACTTGATGAGTAAAAAGTTTTCGTAAAGTTTATTTATTGAAAAGGATGTCTGTTTTGAAAAATCACTTATTAGCTCTTCATTCAGTTTGAAAGCAAACATTACTACAATGGATTGAAAACTCTTTGAAAACTCAGATTTTGCAAAAATATTCACAGATTAACGTCTGAATTATTCGATGTTTAGATTGTTTAGAGATCTAAGGAGAACAATTAAGGAGACCTAACCCAGTGAGCTTTTGAGTTTTTCATTATTTCTGAGGGTTATAAAATTATTCTGAGTCACAAGATGACTCATAATTCTTCTAGTCCCATAATATTTCCATTTAGTGGTCTCATTAACCTTTGTTTTGGTCATGGAACTCAGAATGACATCAAATTCGGATTATTACATAAAGAAACTTCTCTATATCCATTCGAGACATCGAAGATGAAAGTACAAACCCTAGAAAATGATATAGGCCATCTTTTTAGCCAATCAGACTTTTTAGCTTCTTTAACATCTATACCATTAGAAACTATTTTTGAGCCTGTTGATGAAAACCTTTTCTTGTTGACACATCAACCAAAAATCCAATCCCAAAAAAGAGTTCAATACGATAACCTACTTCTGAGAGAGATCAAAGAGTATTTGGTATGATCATGAAAAGATAGAAACCAAGAAAGAAAAAGAAAACAAAACAAAACAAATGGTTCGAGCTGAAAAGAAACATGATCAGAAAGAAAGAAGGAGAGGTTGAAGAATAGCCAAAAAGATAAAAATTGGAAAAAGAAAAGAAGAAAAGTCAAGGAAATATTATCCCTGGGAAAAGTTGCAAAGAATAGTGTCAGAATTTTTGAATACCAGAATATCTTTCTTTTCTGAACCTATCCTAAGCCTCAATACAACCTATGCAAGTCCTATTTGATTCTAGATTTGTACCATCCTCAAGTGTGGAGAATGGAGAAAAGAGAAATTATAGAGTTTGATCCGACGTTCTTAAGTGATATGACATTCCAATCATGAGATCTTCTTAAATCTTCTTATACCCTCCATTCAAAAACTATATATGTGAGATGTTTGCCAGTTTCTATATTCATCTCCTCTCATATAATTTGAGAGAAAAGTATAAAATCATTTCTGAGTGATTTACTTCTGAGTGGTATACAAGTGAGGATTGAGGTCGAGGCATAGAGTCTCTAAAGAGATCCAGATATATCTACTGCCAGATAAGGATGATGTTGAACACACACACACACACACACACACACACACACACACTGAGTCTGAGTAATCTTTTGTTTGAAGGTCCATTTGTAGAAGTGTTGCATTTTGCTGATTAGTTCTAATTTGTGAATGATTTCTTGCATCCTTAAAATAATCTGATAAAATGGAGTTTTTTCTGAGTAATGCAAATAAGTTTTCTAGCATGTTATGCCTAGCCCTCTTTCGCTCACTTATTTCGCAATAATTGCCAAGGATTGGCAATATGCTAGTTGGGGGTTGTGATATTCGCTCAAAAGTGCTAATTTTAAGCCATTATCCTTATAGCGATGTCGCATTCTCCTACGTAAAACTTGTCTTTTTGTCGACTTTTCCATATAAGAGTTTATTCCATTGCGTAGAACACATTCTTTAGATGAAAATCGACTATTTGCATGAAATATACGCATTTCAGAGAGTCCAGTATCAAGGCGTTTTAGTTGAATCTCATTACGCGCTTTTTCACTTGTAGGAGACCCTATCGGGCGATTCTCGAGGACTGGCGGGCCCACGATCAACCACATAAGACTTCTATCAAAGCTTAAAGAGCCAACGCTAAGATAAAAAGATAGAAGACATATACGGGCAAAGCTAGAGGATCGTAGAGCCGGAACAAGGACTAAGAGAGAATAGCTGGAGACTAAGAGAAGGACTTAGGTGTTAAAGGCCACACCAATTGACATCAAAGGATAAGTTTGACTTATTGGTGGAGCAAACGAGAGAGAATAAAGAAGACCAGGGTTCAAGACCCTCCAATGCTTTTATTTTTATATTTTTCTCTCACCTCTCTCCTATTTCTCTCTTTATCTATCTATCTTGGCCCATGACATAGACCCATAACCTAAGCCCATGACCCACGACCCATGACCCATGACCCATGCCCATGACCCATGTCCATACCCATGACCCATGCCCATTACCCATGCTCATGCCCATTTGCAACAACAAGAGAGAATTGGTCTCACTTGACTGATTCTTCTCTCCACCATATCTCTCTATCTTAGTCACTCTCTCTCTCATCTAACTAACCCATTCCCAACCGTTGGATCTCTTTAGATCCAACGGTCATCATTTTTACAACAAGCAAAAAGAAAAGAAAAAGTCTATAAGAGATCTACGATCTCTCCTTCTTGGGTTGGTTCCCTCCCCCTCTCTTCCTCTCTTTCTTCTTTCTTTCTCTTCTTCTTCACCCTTCTTCTCCGGCGAGCAACTCCGGCGAGCTCACCATTAATGCCTCCACCTCGAGGTGCATCAAACAGCAACGTCTCCTTGCTGCCCATTCCATCTGCCACAATCAAAGGCTACAATCCTCAATCTTATTGAGGTCGATCCAATTGGAGTTGCACCATCTACCTCTTCAATGATAAGCTTCTCTCTAATCTTCTTACCTTCTTTCTCTCTTCTTTCCCTCTCTACCTTTACATGCTTTCTAGGGTAATATTTTAATTGCTTTCTAGATTAATTTGGTTTAATGTTATTTCCATTGTAAAGCATTTGAACAAGCATTGTAAGCATTTGTTTTTAGTTTAATGAATAAGTTTTAAATTCAAGTTTAAGTTGTTTTCATTTATTGTGTTTTTCATTATCGTTTCTCTTATGTTTTTTTTTTCATTCTAATAGTTCTAACAACAATCTCAAGCATATTTTAAATCAACCTCCACCATTCTCACCCTTCCATTTATTTCGAGCATTTTTTGATTATTCTTGTTTCTTATTATGCTAACTAATCCCGAGTGCGGACGATATCCGACACGAGCCACTGTGCAAGTCTGCTTATTTGCAGATTAAGTGAACAAATTCGGAGAAATTACAAATATTGTTGAGATCTAGGGTTTTCGTAACCAACGACGCAGAAAAACCCTAATTTCACCCCGCAAGTTTCGAATCTCGTTTAACGAAATCTTTTATGCGATTAGAAGTGCATGGGCCCTTCAAACGGCTATATTCGATACGGTTCTAGCAAAGAGAGGCATGTTTATAAATTAGAGCCCTCTCCCTCTTTTAGAATCAACCCAATCAAGAGATCTCTACTTTTCGTTATTTGTGAGAACTTCATCAGAGCAAAATTGAGAATTCGTTGTGAAGGCTCTAAGTGTTTGGAAGAGACTATTTGAGATTGTTATTCTGCAAAAATCTTCTTCCAAGAAGAGGATTACTCTTGGCGGAGTGTCTCTTAGGCAAATTCTTCTCTAAAGAATTTGCATTCGATCGTATTTATTGATATTCGCTCAAAAGTGCTTATTTTAAGCAATTATCCTTTTAGCGTTATTGCATTCTCCTACGTAAAATGCTCTATTTATCTACTTTTCTACGTAATAGTCTCTTCTGTTGCGTAGAACACACTTTTCTGGACGAAATGGTATATTTGCATGCATTAAACACATTTTCGGAAGTCTAGATATTAAGCCGTTCTGATAAAGTCTCATTACGCGCTTCTTCTGTCGCAGGAAACCCCGATGGGACGATTCTCGAGACTTGTGGGCCCAAATCGATCATGAAAGCCCATTATCAAAGCTTAACAAGCCCACATGCTATGACTAAAAGATATGGGCCAACTATGAGGACCAAAAAGCCGGCCCAAAGAACGAAGAGAGCAGGAGAGCCAATGACCAAGAGACGGACCAAAGCGTTTAAAGCCACATGAGTCAGCAAAGAATGATAGTCGACTCTACTGGAGAAGCGTGAGGATGGTCACAGTGAAGACCAGGGTTCCAGACCCTCCGCCAGTGCTTTTTTCCATTTTTTTTGATACTTTTTCTCTCATCTCTTCTTATTCTCTCTCTCTCTTCATCTATCGATCCTCGAATCTACTGACCTAACCCCAGAACTCCTACCCATCGGCTCTATCTTATCTCCCTTAGCTTTCTGACCATTGGATCTTCCATCGGACCGTTGGATCTTCAATCGGACCGTTGGATCTCTCTAGATCTGTCTATCTACCAATCTGAGTCCCAATCAAGTCACCATCCATCCGATCGCCATCAAACTGTCTGTCACATCATCTTGTGAGATGATGGACATCATCAATCCATACGGGCCAGTAGCCGGGCCCATCTTCATCGACCCGCTGTCCGACCAGTTAGTGGACCCCGCGAATTTCAAAATAATTTTAATTAAATGGGGGGTCCACTAATTGGGGAGATTCCCCATAAAAAAGTAGTGTTTTACTTAAAATATATATATATATATATATATTTTTTTTTTTTTCTTATTTTTTTTATTTTCAAAAACCCCCTATTTCCATTAAAGGAAATAGGAAAGCTTTAAAAAGGGGAAGGAGGGGGATGAACCCTAATTTCCAAACCGCTAATCCCCCTCCAATCCTCCTCTTTTCTTCCTCTCTCCATCTCTCCTCTCCCCACGCCCTTCTCCTCTCCCAATCTCTTCCACCACATTCTTGAACTGAAGCCGTCATCACCATCACCTTCGTTGGAAAACCAGCATCCATCTTCTCCTCCCCCAAGGCCGTCGAAACGACCAGGGACCAGTAACTCCTCTCCATGTGAGTCCTCCACGAGGTCCCCCTCCATCTCTTCTATCAAAACTGGGCTGCAACAATGAGTTGTAGGTCTGTCTTTCCACCGCCCCCCCAGTCCACCATTAAAATCGTCTCCACCTGCTGACCAAACCAGCAACACAACTAGCAGGTTCTTCTAAAACGAGAGCCTCTTCTCCCATCCTCTTCGTCTGGGGGGTGCGATCTAATCTCCACCATCAACACTTCTCCTTGCACAGTCGTGCAAGTCTGCAACTCCTCACTGGACTGCCCCTTCATTTCTCCACACGGTGGTGATTTCCTCCATTGCAACCATCACCTGCCGGACGTCTCTCCACTGGACAGCAAGAACCACCGTTTCTGCTCCACCTCTAGCATGTGCTGCCACCGCCCTCTCCTCTGCAACCTTGCTGCTCCAAAACAGCAAGGCTACACCACCGTGTAGCCGGACTGCAACACCATCACCGGAGTTGCAGACCTGCAACTCCGGTCAGCCTTTCCTCCACTATTGTTGGGCGCATCTGCACTTCCCATTCCTTCCAACGGCCGAGAGTAAGATTCCCTTCTCAAAAACCGCAAGCTAACATCAACCCATTGCTTATTGGTGCCGACAATCATACCTCTACAACTCACGATCAGATCTGGACCACCTCCGGCCGGTTTCCTCCATGGAAACCGTCCTCTCCACCATTTCTTCACCGGACACAGATCTGCAACTGTTGGACCTCGATCTTCAACTCGGCCAGTCCGTTCATCCACCATGGAAACTGTTTGATCCCCTTCACCATCATCCTTAGATTGGTTCACGTCCAGCTCTTTACCACAAAGTCTATTCTATTCTTTACTCCACGACTGGTGCGTCCTCCATCAAGTTTTCAAGCGAACTTGATCCTTTCTTGTTTGCTGCGTGTAGCAAGGCGTGCAACACCAGCAACCACGTGATCATGGCTGCCATCCCTCGATTTCCATCTCCAACAGTAAGAGCACCCTCCATTCACCTTGGATTGGCCATCTTCGTGGTCGATCATCATGTTTTCATGGCCAAACCCGATCCGTCTTTCAAGGTGAGTCGCACAAGATATTTTTTCTCTCTAGTTAATCTCTCTAGATCCTAATCTCTTTTTCTCTCTTACCATCTTTTTCTCTCTCTAAGTCTAGTTCTTTTCTCTCTCTACAACCTATCTTTCTCTCTCTAGATTAAATCTGTTTATGGCTTTCTAGATTGTTTTTGAATTTAATTTGATTTTGTAAGAACTCATTGAGGATGAATAAAATTGTTATTTTTACATTTGTTAGTTTACTTTTGTGTTTTTGGTTGTTTGTGGCAATTTCTCTCTCTAAAAATCACTAAGCATGTTTTAAATCGCTTCACCATTCTCACCCCACCATAATTTCTGAGATAAATCCGTTATTTCATGTTCATGAGTCGCGCGAACTAACCCCGAGTGCGGATCGACATCCGACACGAATCCCTATACAAATCTATTAATTTTGCAGGATAATCGGATAAAAATTACAATTCTTGTTGATTCTAGGGTTTCCGTAACCAACGACGCGGAAAAATCCTACTATCATTTATCGAGAGGTAAGCGTTTCTATGAACCAATACCTTTTGATAGAATTCGAAATTTGTGAACACTGTTATTTTGTGATTGGTGGATGAGTATGGACTCATCTAACTGAGTTATGGATTGTAGATCCAAGAGAAAAGAATTTCTCTAAATAGACTACTGGCCTAGGTTGACTCTCTAGGTGAGCGAGAAGCGATTCTCGTTAGATTAAGACTAAGTGTAATCTTAGTTGGTTGATTGTTTATTTAGATTGAAAATGTTGTAATGTATGATTGAAATAATATAATACTACTCGTGGTGAGTATTGGACAGTGGATGTAGGTGCGGAGTCACCGAACCACTATAAATCTGAGTCTCGTGTGATTGTGAATGTTTGCATAATTGGTTCTCATTTTTCTCATATAGATGCTCTGTGGATGATTGATATATTAATTGCTTGATCCTTTTCCGCCTTGTGTATCAGTAAATTTTAATCCATAAAGAATTTGCAGGGGAATTAAAAATTGTCCTATTCACCCCCCTCTAGGACTTAACCTGGTAATTAAAAGGGAATTTTAATTGGTATCAGAGCAAGGTCACTTTGTGAAGGGCTTAACAACCCAAGTGTGATCCTTAGTTCCCTTAGAATGACCATGAGTCAAGAGGGTTACTCTGTGTCTAGACCTCCTCTATTCAATGGTACTAATTACGCCTACTGGAAGGCTAGAATGAGAATTTTCTTAAAATCCCTAGATGAGCGGATTTAGGAAATAGTAGAAATGGGATGGACATCCCCTACTATAGCAACGACTGTTGGAGAATCAACTACTATTGCTATCAGACCAAAATGAGACTAGAGTATAGGAGATAAAGATGCATAGCAAAATAATAATCATGCATTGAATGCAATATATTGTGATTTATCTCCTAACGAATTCAAAAGGATAATTGCTTATGAAACCTCAAAACAAGCATGGGACATTTTGGAAATGACCCATGAAGGAACAAATTCTATCAAAGTATCAAAAACTTCAAATGCTCACAACTCAATTTGAAATTATTAGAATGAATGAGGATGAAAGTTTCACAGACTACTATACCAAGCTAAGTGAAATAATTAACTCCATGTGGGGTCTTGGTGAAGCTATTCCTGAGTCTAAAATTGTCTGAAAAATTTTGAGATCATTATCGGATAGGTTTCATCCTAAAATTACAATTATTGAAGAAAGTAAGAATATTGATCTGATAAGATTAGAAGAACTGATAGGATCAATTCAAACATTTGTACTAAAACTTCATACACCCAAAAAGAAATTATTAGCTCTAAAAACCTCTAAGAAACAATTGAGAGAAGAAAGTGACTCTGATGAGTCTAATAACATTGATGATGAAGTCCTCTTTGCTAAAAAATTCAGAAAGTTTTACAGAAACAAGGACAAGAAAAATTTCACACAAAAGAATAGAAAACCTTTTGAAAAATCTGAAAAATACAAAAAGGGAGAAAACAACAAAGATGAAATACAATGTTATAAATGCAAGGGGTTTGGTTATATCTCTACGGATTGTCCTAATAATACCAAGAAAGGAAAAACTAAAGCTATGAAGGCTACTACTTGGGACATAAATAGTGATGATTCCGATAATGAAACAAACACATCAAGTGATAGTGGAGAATCATCTAATATTAGAGCACTAATGACTATTGCTAATATGAATGAAAATTGTAACTCTCAAAATGCTATAATGGAAAATGAAACCGATTTAAGTGATGATGAAAGTGAAGAAGACATTCAGCTTGCTTTTGATAATTTGTAAAAGGAAAGCTTAATTTTGGTAAAATCTTGTGATAATCTAAAGAAAGAGAAAACTACTATGTGTTGCGAAAATGCTTCATTAAAAATTGAGTTAAGAGATCTATATCAAACTATGATGAACAAGGAAGATGAAATAACTCAAATCTTAAACAAAAAACATGAACTTGAAGTAGAAATTGAGAAATTAAGTCTTGAAAGAAATGATTTTGAAATTAAAAATGCAACTTTGATTAGAAACATCACTCAAGGAAATTCTAGATTAAAAAATTTATTAACCATGGGGAAAGCAAGCCATGACAGGAGATGACTTGGTAACAATGGAAAATCAGCTAAAAATTCAAATTCCAAAACTGTGTTTGTAAAAGCCACTCTGGATTCAACTCAAGATGAACAAATTAAAAAGCCAAATATTATTTGTCATTATTGTAGACATTCTGGACATACAAAATATAACTGTCACATTCTTGAAAAGAAATTAGAATTTCAAAAAAAAAAGGAAGAGAATGATTTAAAAAACTTGGAGAAAACTAGAAAACTAAACAAACAAAAGAAATTGTTTAAAAAGATAGCAGATTTGAATGATAAAGCTAAAAACATAAAAAAGAACCTTAATAACTCTCAGATCGATCAGTCTAATAAATTTGGAAAAAGAAAAATGTTTATTCATCTATACTGCTCTTATTGCTAATAAAACTTCTAAGTGGTATTTAGATAGTGGATGCTCCAGACATATGACTGGAGAAAAATCTCATTTCTATTATCTTGATGAATGCCATGATAGTGAGGTTATAATGGTGAGGTTATATTTGGAGATGGCAGTAGTGCTAAAATAATTGGTAAATGGACTATCCAAGGTCCCGCAATACCTAAAATTGAAAATATATTGTGTGTGGATGGTCTAAAATATAATTTTCTGAGCATTAGTCAAATTTGTGACAAAGATCATATCTGCAAGTTTTCAAAAGAAAAGTGTGAAATCATAGAAAAATCATCCAACAAAGTTATTATTCAAGAAAAAAAGAATACTGATAATTGCTATGTCATTGAGACTGGTGGTTCGATTAAGTGCAACATGGCACTATCAAATGAAACCGAACTGTGACACCAACGTCTAGGACACATAAACTTTAAAGACTTAGCTAAGATCAATAGAAAAGAATTAATAAGAGGTGTTCCTAAACTCAGTAAGAATTATCAAACTGTTTGTGGGTCGTGCTTAAAAGGAAAATAAATTAGAAACTCTCACGAAAAGATAAAAAAATATTGGTACCTCTAGAATTCTACAATTGCTTCGTATAGACTTAGTTGGACCTAATAGAATTGAAAGTCTTGGAGAAAAAATATATTTCTTAACTATTGCTGATGATTTCTCGATATTTACTTGGGTAGCTTTTTTTAGAGAAAAATCTGAAGCATTTGATGAACTCATGAAGATCTGTAAAAAGATCCAAAATGAAAAAGGTTTGACTATTCTGAAAATTAAAAGTGATAATGGGAGAGAATTTGATAATCACAAATTTGATGAATATTGTGATAAAAATGAGATTAAACATGAATTCTCTATAGCCAAAACACCTCAGCAGAATGGTGTGGCTGAAAGAAAAAATAGGACTCTTGATGAAATGGGCAGAGTTATGCTTACTAGCAAAAATCTGACAGAAAATTTGTGGGCTGAAGTAGTCAATACTGCCTGCTATACTATCAATCGTGTTTATTTGAGAACAGAGACATTGCAGATAGCTTATGAAATTTGGAATGGAGTTAAACCAAATGTGAAGTATATCAGGATCTTTGGGAGTATTTGCTATATGCTAAGAGACAGAGAAAACCTTAGAAAGTTTGAATCCAAAAGCGATGAAGGTATTTTTCTAGGATATTCTACTAGAAGCAGAGCTTATAGGATCTTTAATAAAAGAACATTACCATAGAAGAATCTATTAATGTGGTCATTAATGATGAATCTCCATAAATTGCTGATAATTCAGATGAGTTGGTAGAACCTATAGATATTGAGAAAGGTGAAACTATTCACAACCTAGAGAATGAAAATACATTAAAGATAATCCTATTTCAGAAATTATTGGCAGCAAGGATAGTGGTGTGCGTACAAGAAGTTAATTACAAAATATATCTAGTCATTTATGCTTTACCTCCAAGATTGAACCAGGAAACATTAAAGAAGCTCTCTTAGATGAACATTGGATAAATGCTATGCAAGAAGAGTTGAATCAATTCAAGAGAAATGATGTTTGGTTTCTAACCCCTAGACCTTTGGATAAAAATATGATAGGAACTAAATGGATATATAAGAATAAACTTGATGAGAACGGAGTTATAACTAGAAACAAAGCCAGATTAGTGGCTCAAGGATACTCTCAAGTTGAAGAAATTGATTTTGATCAGACGTTTGCCCCAGTGGCTAGACTAGAATCTATTAGGATTCTTTTAGCATTAGCATGTGTCCTAAAATTTAAACTCTATCAAATGTATGTTAAAAGTGCTTTTCTGAGTGAGATTTTGGAAGAAGAAGTCTATTTAGAACAACTAAAAGGTTTTGAAGACCCTCATAAAAGTAATCATGTCTACAGACTTAACAAAGCTCTGTATGGGTTGAAACAAGTACCAAGAGCTTGGTATGAAAGATGAATTCAATTTCTATTAAAAAATAGATTTACAAGAGGAACTGTTGATAAAATATTATTCATTAAGAAAAGAGATAATGATATTTTGATATCCTAGATATATGTTGATGATATTATTTTTGGCTCAACTACTGAGATACATGCTTTAGAATTTGCTCAAGCCATGAAATCTGAATTTGAAATGAGCATGGAATGTGAACTGAATATCTTTTTAAGTATTCAAGTTACACAATTAGAAAATGACATTTTCCTTTCTCAATCTAAATATTCTAAAGGATTGCTTAAAAAATTTGGCCTAGAATCATCTAAATCTGCTCACACTCCTATGGGCACTAGCATTAAACTCACCAAGGATTTAAGTGGTAAATCTGTTGATCAGACTCTGTACAGGAGTATGATTGGTGATCTCCTCTATCTCACAGCTAACAAATCTGATATTGCTTTTAGTGTAGAAGCATGTGCTAGATATCAATATGATCCGAAAGAATCTCATCTCTCGGCTATTAGAATAATCATTAAATATGTCAGTGGTACTATCGAATACGGTCTCTAGTATCCTCGTGAGACTAATAGTGAAATTGCACGTTATTCAGATGCCGATTGGACAGGAAATGCTGATGGTCGTAAAAGCACCAATGGTGGGTGTTTCTATATTGAAAATTGTTTGGTTGCTTGGCACAGCAAGAAACAGAATGCTATATCTTTGTCTACTGCTGAAGCAGAATATATTGCTGCTGTAAGCAGTTGCTGTGCCCAGTTAATTTGGATGAAATAAATATTGTTGGATTATGGAATCAATCAAGAATCTATGAATTTATTCTGTGATAATACGAGTGCGATCTGTATTTCTAAAAATCCTGTACAACACTCTAGAACCAAACACATAGATATCAGACATCATTTTATTTGAGAGTTGGTTGAAGAACAGATAATTTCACTAGAGTATGTAAATACAGAAATTCAACTGGCTGATATTTTGACTAAATCTTTGGATTCGCTCAGATAATATATCTAAGAAAATCTATCGAAATCTGTCCTATTGATTGATTTGTGTTGGTACTGACTGAAATATTCGATTATCATTGAAAATCATAATTTCAATATTTCAGTTAGTCTTTGAGTCTAATCATTTGAAATAATGATTGGCTAATATTGTTGAAAAATTTGTTGTGATATTTCAATTATTTGAAAATCTTGATTGTTTGGAAAATCTGTGTTAATTTGGGATGATTTTGTGTTTAAAAAGGATATTCACAAAAGCTAGGCCATCGGAGTACATTTTGAGGCGTTTGGGTTTTTGAATTTACAGTTTGCGATGTTGGGTCGATCGAACAAAAGGTCCGATCGACCAAAGGAATTTGTTTTATGCGATTTGATTGTTTGCGGGGACGGGTCGACTGAACATTTGGCCGGGTCGACCGACCATTATGACCGATCGACCGCGCCTCGCACCTGAACGGCTTATATTGTGAGTGGGCGGGTCGACTCATGTCTAGTCCGCCGACCTTGTTTATAAATAGGTTCTAATCATTTTTGGGTCATTTGAAACCCTTTTTGGAACCCTAGAAATTGTTTTTGAAGTCTCCCATCCACTTTGAGAAATCCTTTAGCCCTCTATTCCAATCTCTTTCTAAAGATTCTTATTCTCACCACTTCCAAATTTCTGTGGTGAAATTTCTCTGTGGTTTCTAAATGGCTTCAAAGGGGAAAAAAGCAAGAGGGGAGTCATCTTCTAGTGATCCCTATCCCCTTAGCTTGTTCATCAATCCTATGGCTAAGGCTTGCTTCATGAAGAACAATATCAAGAGAGCCATTGCCATTGAACGTGGGGTCATCGAGAAAGAGGTCACGATGACTGGGATTCCCAACCTTCTTAGTTCGGTAGGTTGGTCTAAACTTTTATCAATTTCTGGAGTTGCATATCCTGAATTAGTCAGGATGCTCTATTGTAATTTGAACAATCATGATCCAGATGGTCCATTTCTTTATTCTGAGGTTCAATGTGTACGTTTTAAAATTACATTATCTTTGATTTCAAAGATAACAGGTTTTCCTCGAGCACCTAATGGAGGAATTTTTTTCCCTTCCCTATCTCTCAAGAACAAAAAGACTATTTCAAGAGCTATTTGTGGGAAGGTAGTTCATTGGACATCTGATTTGGCTACAAGGGAATTACTTCCCATATATCATTTGCTAGGGTTGATCTTCTTCTACAACTTGGTCCCAAAGGTGGGACATCGAAGTGAGATTGGACCCTATATCCAGTATCTTCTATATTGTGTCTCTCAGGGCACGAAAATTTGTGGTCCTTTAGTAATTTTTTATCTCATGGTTGAGAATTTGGCAATCGAGAATCGCAAGCAGTCTTTGCCTTTTAGCATTTTAGTTTCAAAAATTCTGAGTCATTACAAAGTTCCTATTTTTGACTCAGATGAAACCCTGCATCCCATCTCACTGATCAATCAAGCTACTTTTAGCAAGATGTTGGTTGGTGAATCATCTATGTCTGCTCCTACTTCTGCTTCTGCTTCGGGTTCTGGATCTCGTTATTCCTCTGTATCTGTATCTATTGCAGGTCTTTCGTCCAAGTTGGACAATCTCTATGCGTCGATAGACAAAACTCGTCGTCAATAGCGTATGACTTCATTTCTTAGGTCTCAGCACCCTGACTATCCAGAGTCTTCACCCGAGGATATGACCGTGCCTTCGGCAGCTAGTGATGAAGAAACTCGTGTTGCGGTTACTTACGCATATCTGAGGGTAAAACTGCGTGTTTCCAGCAGATATTGATTTACCCTAGATGGTTAAGTGTTAGTTAGGAATTGTACATGTGATGAGAAGAAAAATTCTCAGAACTTTGGTAGCATTCGACTATGGACAAAATTGTCAGGCCTACCGGCCCTTATATGCGGGAGACCGAAGGTTCGGTTGACCGACCAAAATGGTTCAGTGGATCCTAACTCTCGAGTTCGAGAAATTTGACTGAATACCTGAGCTGGCAACCGACTAAAGTCTCGGTCGACCGAGATCCAGTTGACCGACCATCAATGCGGTCGACCCTGCCAATTTCGGATCTCGTTTGACGAAATATTTTATACGATTAGAAGCGCATTTTGGCCCTTCAAATGGCTATATTCAGTATGGTTCTAGCAAAGGGAGGCCTACTTATAAATTAGAGCCCTCTCCTTCTTTTAGAATCAACCCAATCAAGAGATCTCTACTTTTCATTACTTGATTATCATTCTTTTAAGTCTAGAGATCTAGAATTTATGAGAGCTTCACCAGAGCAAAGTTGAGAATTCGTTGTGAATGCTCTAATTGTTTGGAAGAGACTATTTGTGATTGTTATTCTACAAGAATCTTCTTCCAAGAAGAGGATTACTCTTGGCAGAGTGTCTCTTGGGCAAATTCTTCTTCAAAAGATTTTCCATTCGACCGTATTCATCGAGAGGTAAGCGTTTCTATGAACCAACACCTTTTGATAGGATTCAAAATTTGTGAACACTGTTATTTTGTGCTCAGTGGATGAGTGTGGACTCATCTAACTGAGTTATGGATTATAGATCCAAGAGAAAATAATATCTCTAAATAGACTACTGGCCTAGGCTGACTCTCTAGGTGAGCGAGAAGCGATTCTCGTTAGATTAATACTAAGTGTAATCTTAGTTGGTTGATTGTTTATTTCGATTGAAAATGTTGTAATGCATGATTGAAATAATATAATACTACTCGTGGTGAGTATTGGACAGTGGATGTAGGTGCAGAGTCACCGAACCACTATAAATTTGAGTCTCGTGTGATTGTGAATGTTTGCATAATTAGTTCTCATTTTTTTCATATACATACTCTGTAGATGATTGATATATTAATTGCTTGATCCTTTTCCACCTTGTGTGATTAATAAATTTTAATCTATAAAGAATTCGCAGATGAATTAAAAATTATCCTATTCACCCCCTCCTCTAGGACTTAACCTGATAATTAAAAGAGAATTTCAGTGGGCTTAGTATTAAGGCCCATTAAAGGCTTGTGTAGACCCTAACATATATGTAACATAATTTATATACCATCATTTGCCGCTTCACGATTTGCTTACTATGGGTTTGGTACTTACATGCAAGGTTTAAAAGGAGCCGTTATAATGGACTGGTGGCATTATCTTTTTTCCGTTATAACGGATTGTAACGCATAGGGGCAAAAATAGAAAAAGGGAAAAATAACGGGGAAAAACAGTGCTAAAGTTCAAAGTTTGAATTTCAAATTTTCAATAAAATTTATAACAAAAAATAACGGACATTTTTTAACAAATTTTTTTCAGAAAATAATAGTCGATATTTTCACTATAATGGAAAGTAGCGGCCGTTATTTTTAAGTGTTAGAATGGTGGCCATTAATTTCGTTATAACGGCCGTTTTTTAAACCATGCTTACATGCGTGTGGATCGTGTGGCATTTTTTAGCCTAATTAATTGCACAAAAACATTTTATTAACATTTTATTTAAGTAAAACTTCTATCACAACAAATTGTAAATCACACAATCACAAGCCAATGAGTTCTCGGCACGTACACAAGTGCTTTGCAACGTACCCATTTGCTTTTTTCTCTGAGGTGTACGTGCCGAGAACTCATTGGCTGTGATTGTGTGATTTGCAACTTTGTTGGGACAAGTTTTACTCACAAAAAAAATAGATTTTCTTGTCTTTATTAAAATATCTTGTCTCAAGTGGGCTTTTTCCTTCACATTTGCCCTCTAACAGAACTGTCCTTAATTGTCTTTTCTAAAGTGTAACGTGAAATGACAATGGCAAGGGTATTTCCGTGTTAAAATAGGCAACAATGTCGCAGCGGGATTCTCTTTCGTAAAGACACATACTTACGAGAATAAAAAAAAGGGTCGGGCTCCAGTTAGGCAGCTACCGCCCTAAAATGACAGGACCCGGTTACAGGACACAATATGAGCAACGTGGCACACTCTTAGAATACTCTGACCGTATGGATGTTTGGCCAATCCTTAGGTGGACCCACAAACCAAAAATCGGCCTGATTAGTGATTTACAACCTTTGTATCTTTGTACCCAAATAGTGGTCCACTGAGGGACTGGCCAAACATCATACGGTCACAGAGAGAATAAAAAACGTTAACCATGATTAAAAATAACCCCAACGTGAGTTGGACCTTATTTATTTATTTTTATTTTTTTGTGAGCATGTCCTGCAAAAGTGAACCCGTCGCAAAGGTTTGCAACGGAATCCTCTTGTTGCTCATGTGGACTGAGAAAATTGTTCACCGGAAGCAGTAAAAAGCCAGAAAATAAAATGATAAATAACAAAAGTAGAAGAGACGAAGTACGGAGAGGTTCCGAAGACGGACTGATTGGCCGGATACTTTGACTACTTTTGCAGCGACACGAGTCCCAATAATAACTCTTAACCGGTTGTCTCCATCATCGTTCCTGATACTGATAGAGACCGCGATAGTCCTCGTGATCACCACCACACACATCTTGAAGAACATCAACGATCTGGATCTATACGACGATACTATCACAATATCATTTTCCCTATCCTTCCTTATTCCACGGCACGCCGAAGCTAGACAAAAAGCCAATGAAATGAGCCCGAGTGGACGGTGGATCATTAGGTAGCCACTGGCCATAGATCACACACATCAGAGATAAATCTCGGTCAATGGTCTCTCCAACTTTGCTTTGCGTATTCTTGGTCGTCTTGAAGATGCCATGGATTTTTTCATTTTCTATTGAGAAAGAGAGGGGTACAAAGTTAGCAAAAACACAAGCCCGACGCATGTGCCTTTCTCTCCTTTTCATGTCTCTCTTGCTCCTGTCCCCACTGCAAAAGCAAATCACAAAGTCCAAAATCCAAAGAGAGAGAGACAGAGGGAGGGAGGAGGTTTGAACTTTGAACGATTCTTCTTTCTTCTTCCTTGGAGACACAAGGGCAACCTCTTATGTAATAAGTTCTGAAAATACCAAATAAAGCCCCAAAAAAATCTTAAATTTCCATCATCTATCCTTTTATGTACCTGCTGTACACTTTTACCTATACCCCTAGTAAAACCCATTTTCTGAATCCCTTTCCCATATATCCATCTTCCGAATTTCTGGGTACCCACCAAAAATAAAAGTACAATAAATCAGAATCCAACTCTCCCGCCCTTTTATACATTTACAATTTCTCCTTCTTTCTCCTTCCCCTTCCCCTTCCCCTTCCCCTTCCCCTCATTATGGCTGGTCTCAGAAACAACTTCCACCCTTTTCCCTAACATGGCTGATCTCCAAAATTCAGTCATCAACACCCCCTCCCTCCACCATTCCCACAACAGATCTTTCGAAATTAGTCCCTCCCACCTGCTCACTGGCCTCACCAAGCCGCCTTCATGGCGCCCTCCTGGAAAACATGTATATGTTTTGCCATGCCGTCGAGGGAACGACACATGATTCCGACACATGATTCCGTCGGTTATCAATCTTGTTTATCATTGGTGTCTGTTTTTTTCTCACTTGTCCTCTACAAAGATTCTGCGTATGAAATCTCGGAACCTCTTCGAGTAGAGCTTTGGGTCAACAGCTGAAATTGAAGTCGGGTCTGCCTGCAAGGACTTGTAGGCATGTTCTAGCTTCTTGCTGATGTCGTAGTCTTGGAGGATATCGATGACCCCGAAATAGAGGATTACTTCATGGATCTCACCGCAAAGGGAATGGGTCGAATTGCCTCCACTTGTGGAGTCCTGGTCGAAGTTGCTCCTTCTCACCACCTCTTCCACTCTTGCCATCATGTTTGAGCCCAACCGGATCAATGGTTTCCTGATTTCCAATAGCCAAATCAAGAAGTATAAACTCCAAATCAGAAATTTTAAGAAATTCTCTTCTTTAACCAAATTGAACCCATCGTTCAAAGAGAGAAAACATAATTCAATCAATCATTCAACTCCACACCATACATGATCATTGTTCAACTGCTCCAGTAATTTAAAACCCCTGTTTCAATTTTCTTCTCTCTATTTTGATTTTTTTCTGTTGGAGATAAAAGCCAAGTATGTACATATATATATGACTGCAATCTGCATTGAGTAAATCTAAATTGAAAGATACTAAAAGAGCTGGAATTTGAATTACTACAAATTCAAATATTATTTTCTCCACAACAAACAAAATCCATCTTTAATTGTTCAACAGAATATCAAAATTAAAAGAATAAATTATTGAAGAAAGCCTTGTATACCCCATGCACAACTGTTGTCTACACAACACTCCCAGTTTCGCCAAGATAACCCAAGCCCCTTTTAATTATTCCAACAAATTCTATTTAATTCAACAAAAATAAATATTATTGGAGACCTTGTTCCTGTCTAAAACAGAAAGAAAAGCCTAACCAAAGGATACTACTCTACTTGTTACTGACAGAAAAAAAATATTTTCAGCCTGAACGGTTAAAAAAGCCATACAATGTATCTGGTTCTCCACAAAAAATAATATCAATCTTTAATTGTTTCAACATGGGATCAATATTACAAGAATAAACTATTGAAGAAATCCTTGTTCTTATCCAGGAAATCAAGGTGTGGTCCCCGGTATTACCCCACGCACAACTGTTGTCTACAAAACTACCTCTAATGTCACCTAGAAAACCCAAGCCCCTTTCAATAATTCCAACCAACACTATTGAATTAAACAAAAAGAAATAAAATTAGAAACCTTTCTGTCTAAAACAGAAAAGCCCAACTACAAGATATTCCTCTACTTGTCACTGACAGTACAAAAATTTGTCACCCCGAACGGCGAAGATACCATGCAATGTTTCTGATTCTCCACAACAAACAAAATCCATCTATTACATGAATAAATTAATGAAGAAATCCTTGTTCTTATCCAGGAAATCAAGAAGACCATAACTGGGTACACCCCATGCACAACTGTTGGCTACAAAACTACCCCCCGTTTTGCCTAGAGAACCCAGCCCCTTTCAATAATTCCAAACAACAGTATTGAATTCAACGAAAAGAAATATAATTGAGATCTTGTTCCTGTCTAAAATAGAAAGAAAAACCCAACCACAAGATGTTCCTCTACTTGTTACTGACAGTAAATTATAAATATGCCTGTACCACTTATCAAAAATAATAAATATGCTTGGATCATAGAAATGAGATAGGTGTAAGACTATTGTAATTTCATAGAAATGAGAGAGGTGTAAACTATTGAAATTTCTTAGGACAAAAGACTGATTTTGTAGAGGTTGTCTTTCAATTGGTTGTTTCTAATTTTACACCAAAATATGCTGGAAATAAGTAAGAACCAGTAAGGAAACAGTACCTGCCAGCCAGAATTTGATCCAAATCCTGCAACTCCGTTTCAAAGAAGCGACACCCACTTATTGATGTTTTGTCTTGGTATGAATCCCTTTTGCCTGAAAATAGAAAGGGGACATTTGTTTTTAACTTCTGTTGTTCTCCTAGAGATTCTGCCAACCATCATATAAAAAACTTCAAATTGTCACAAAATCCGATTACCAAACAAAATAAGAGATAAAGCATGTGATTTTTTACCAGAAGGTAAAACAAATGACGATAGCCTCATCCTATCGCTTGAGTTGTCGTCACGGAAGTGAATACCCACCAAGAGACTGTAATCCATTATTCTTTCTGCTTCCAAGAACTCGCAGTCTCGATCGATTTGTCTGAACATAACCCATGACCCAAGGAATCTCAAGCATTAAAACAAGAGCCAAAAAGAAATAAAAAAAATAGACAGGTTCAAAAAAAAATTGTTTTACGTAAACTAACCTGATAAGCTCTTGGAACCAAGATTTTTGAAGGCGAAATACGAAATTCAGATCAAGGTCCTTGAGAGTGGTGGTCTCATCAATCTCCCCCTCGGGCTTGTCGGTCGTCCGGCCATGGGAGGATCCTTTCAGGTCGAACCGCCTATGAATACGGTACTCCGAGCAGAACAAATTGCCCATTATAATGAAACGGGTCTGATTTTCAATCATGTAAGCATTAAATTAGAGGAATAGATCAACTTCCATGTAATGAACAAACCACTTTAACCCTAAACCAATTGAATTTGAACCTCCATAATCATACCCGAGGATTCAACAATGGCTGTTATAACTGTTATTTAACGGCATTATAATGGTCTTCAGTCATACCACATTACATTATATATGTAAATGACATACCTAACTAACAGCCTTATTAACTGTTATGACTGTTACAAACAGCTGTTATCTCATTATGTTAAGACCATTACAGCTTTTTTAGGACTTTTTACTTGATAAAAAACTAGAGAATAGTGTACATCAATTTTAAAATATCAAGTAAAAAGTTAGAAAAGTACACCTGGTTATAACGACAGTTATAAATGGAGACGACAGTTATAAATGGAGAATCAATAGTCATGATCCACCACAGTAAACTGTGTTATTATATTTTTTTTTAAATTTTAAACCTTAATCGTTATACCTTCTGACCTCCCACCGGTTTAACACAATGCACGCCAAAGAACTTTGTGACCAGGGAATTCTTATATCGACAAACATGTTCGTAGTAACTTGGAAGCATCCTAATAAGCACCTGAACATGGATTATGGAGAAAGGGTTACAACAATTGATCCAGAACTCTGAATTTTTCTAGTTGAATTAAGAAAGTCAGCATTAAGAGTAAAAATTACAACCAAGCAACCTGTTGGGACTTCTGCTATTTAAAGGATTTGTTTTTTAAAACTTACTAGATTGAAATGTCAGAGAAGTTGGTAACTGACCTTGACTTCAGATTTCTTCACCGTCTTTATCATGAACCGATCATCCTGAGTCAGGTAAAAGAAGCTTCCACTCTTCCCTGGCGAAGACAGCTCTCTCAGTGCCTCGTTTCCACAAATAGCTAACATATAGTCCGCAGCATCTATCTCGAACAACTCCCTCAGATGTCTGGTTTACCCACCAAAACATAAGCCACCATAATAGATGAAAACTTAATAGAGATCTGATCACCCAATGTTTTAGACAGAATACTGAATCCAATCAAATTCGCAAGGACCATTGAATATACAAAGAGAAATAAAAAACTCTACTGCGTTTCGTATAGAATCAATACCTGAATACCATGGGGCAGTAATCCTTCCATCTGAACTCCAACGACAGATGTGGAGGAGTAACCTTGGATCCTTCAGGTGGGAACCTCGTCCAGTACTTCTCCCTGGGATCGAAATCTGCCGGTCTAAGACCTCGCAACATCGAAGCAGGTTTCCCAACTGAATACCTGGCCAGAAAAGCAAAGAAAATGAAAATCCCACTCAAATAACAAAACAGAGTTCGTAAAGCCGCCAATGGTCTCATTTGACAAATTACCTGATACCCAGCTGGAGATTGAGCATCAGATCATAGTTCTTGTGCCCCTTGGATATCGGCTGCCCAGGCTTCTTAACCTCACCGGTTAAACAACATGGACTCCGCTGCTGGGCGGCACATGCCTGATCCAAATCTGTTCCATCGCGATAAAACATCGATGCCTCAACATTATCAACGATATCGCAAGTAATATCGCCAGCTTCCCCATCCGATTCCCAAATACAAATTCGAGGGAAATGCCGCTCGGCCAAGCTCCCTCTCGCTCCATCAACTGAAGACCTCTTCCAGTTCGTCAACAGAAAATTCTCTTCCACCAATGGGCTCCTACGATTACAACTTTGATCGTTCCAGGCATCAGGATAGAACGTCCCCTTGACTTGCTGGTGCTTGATATGATCCCTGCTCCAACTACCCAAATAACAACTCCCATCAGGCCAAGTGAAAACTCCGTTCCCTTTTGGAATGCCGTTCTCCCATTGCCCGTCGTATCGATTCCCATTCTGCCAAACCAAAACTCCATTACCGGCGATCACACCGTTCTTCCACTCTCCAACGTACTCATTTCCGTTCTTCCACACATACCTCCCTTGCCCTTCCTGCAAATTACGCTTCCACGAACCCTCGTATAAATCCCCATTAGCGTAGCTCTTCTGACCATGCCCGTGTTTACGATCGGCACTCCAGGATCCACGATAAGTATCACCATCGGAGCCGATGAACGTACCTAAGCCGTCCATTCTCCCTGATTTGAATTCGCCTTCGTAAGTGGCCCCAGATGGCCAAGAGAACTTACCTTTCCCCGAAGCCTTACCTCTCCGCCACTGACCTTCGTACATACACCCGTCGGTCCAGAGGTACTTTCCCGTGCCGTGAGGGACGTTTCCTACAAAGCTTCCACTGTATAGATCGCCGTTCGGGAGGACTTTCTCGACGATGGCGCCGCTGTTACTGGTAGTGGTAGTGGGGGGTGTTACTCTTCGGTTGCCGGCTTGAGATCGGCTGCGACCAACAACAAAGAGTGGTGGGATTTCTTCGTATTTATCTTCTTCCTCATGTTTCTTCTTCTTGCTGTTGTTTTCTTCTTCATGAGTCAAGTTTTCTCGCATTTTTTAGACTATCCGACTGAATCTCGCCGGCATCTGCAGCTTAAGCAGCATTTCCGGCGATCTTCTCTATATATTTCTGTCTGCCTCTCTCCAGGTATTTAGGGTCTTCTCTCTGTTTTGCCAGGAGAGGTTGAGAAAAAGAATCATACAAACAGAAGCCGAGAGAAGATAGACAACCCAAGGGAAAAGGACGAGAGAGAGAGAGTGAGGAACGTTGTGGGAGCACATTCTTTACACTTCAATTGCCGAAACTACCCTTGACTTTCTGTATAATTGCCATGTCCATCCCAATTGAACCCCTGTGGTTTCATCGTGACGCGACGGAGACGCCCAGGACCAGGGAAGGTATTCCTGTATTAGAATGGATGGATATACGGAAAGGAAATGACCCTCGGAGTACTTTGAAATTACAGTTCATGTCCTGGGAGCAACCAAAAGTGCGTATATAATTACAATAGTACCGTTATCTGATTTGTGCATGTGTGAATTACACGGGTGCAAGTTAGCCATTGGGAATTTGAAAAATTATAATTTATAAATAACAAACTATTCAAGGGGTGAAGAATTGTATCACAATAAGTTGAGTGCATTCCAACTAGGTTGGCACCCACTCACTTGTCCTTTGGAATGTCAACAATATCTATCGAACGGAATATAGGTATATCTGAATTCGAATTTGTCGGATATTTCAATCCAATGTCGAATTCAAATTTGATTTGCTTATCGGAGATCCGATTCATCCGATAAGCAAATCGGATTCAAATGTTATCCAAAATCCATTAATAAAATTCAAATTATTATCATTATCTGATATTCAAATTTTTGAATATTCAAATTAAAATATTCGATATTCGAATATCAAATACGAATAACTGATAATATCCGAATTTCACAATTAGCGTAATGCCTTGAGTTTTAATGTATTAGTTATTTAGTTATTACTATTTATTGCTAATATCTCTAATTACTGTTGATTTGAGTCATGTTTATTTGGGTGGATTTTTAGAGACCTTTAGGGCCTTTTTAGCAGACAACGCATCTAATATATTTAGCTCATAATGTATCTTTATAGGAAGTTTTTGACTTGTCACATTCTGAGTTGAGTTCATCTTTTTCTCAAAAAAATTTTGATATCCTCTTCTCAATTTATGACAGTCTCTGATCACATGACCCAGATTTTTGCAATACGCACAAAAACGTTTGTTCTTGGCAATTTTGACTTGATCAATGATCGGAGTGGAAATAGTATTTGCTTTAACAAAATTCGTCTTGGAAGTAGACGTTTTGTCCCGATCAGGTTTGTAACCCAAACCATGTTTATCTTCATAAACTTTTTCTACACGCAAAATCTCATCGAGCTTTGCAGAGCTTGACAAGAATCCTGGCACATCCCGTTTAGTTTTGAGAAGTTCATTTTCAAGGAATTCCTTGTGTGTCGTACAAGTTTGAAATTCACATTCCAGTAACCTGTTTCTTTTTAATAGAGACTCATTCTCTTGCTCTAAATCCATAATTGACACTTTTAATTTTTCAGTGTCACTTAATAAGGCTTCATTTTTAGAGTCAAGATATTTAACTCTATCAGATAAAACTTTATTAGCCTTTTATGAATTTTATGGATTCCTCGTACAGTTCTTTCACACAAACTGCCGAGTCATCCGTGTCCCCATTGTAAGAGTCTTCTAAACTCTTATCATCACTTTTCTAGGATTCTCCATGAGATCTATAAGGACTATCAAACCGACCAACAAAAGCTGCATACTTATCAGTCTTTTCATTGCTATCAGAATCATCAGAATGTTATTCTGATTCTACATCTCATGTGGCATTAAAAACTTTGGCCTTGTCTTTATATTCTTCTTTGTTGGGGCAAATATTTGCAAAGTGACCGAACTCCTGACATTTGAAACATTAGTGTTTGCTTGAGCGACTTTCCCTTGGAGTCCTTTCACTTTTGCTACCTCTCTTCTGAGGTTTGACATGTTCTTTAGATTTATCAAAATGTTTATTATTCTTGAATCTATCATTTTTATAACGAAATTTTTTTTTGAACTTTTGTGTCATTTCTACTTTTGAGTCAACATTTGACTCTGAATCCTGAGTTTCAAAAACTTTAAGAACTATACCCTTTGATTTCTTTGGTTGTCTCAAATTCATCTCGTAAGTTTGGAGAGATCCAACCAACTCATCAATTTTGAGAGAATCAATATCCTTGCTTTTCTCAATAGCCGTTACCTTAGCCTGAAATCTGTCAGGCAAGGATCTCAAAATCTTTCGAACCACTTTAGATTCAGGAATGCTCACCCAAGTTGTGAGCAAAATTCATAATATCACTGAGTGAAATTAGGGTTTTTCCGCGTCGTTGGTTACGGAAACCCTAGAATCAACATATTTTTAATTAATCCGAGACTTTTAACCTGTAGAATGAGCAATTTTGCACAGTGGCTTGTGTCGGATGTCGATCCGCACTCGGTATTAGTCGGATTAGCGTGAATAAGAACATAAAATGACGGGAAATTTGCAGAAAATGGAACATAATATTATTCAAATCAACTTCATTCAATCAAGCATGTCTCTTACAATGAAAAGCAAACCAAAATAACTAAATTATAAACTAGAGAGAGAATTATAGAAACTAGAGAGAGAAAATTGTAAATGAGAGAGAAGTGGATAGAGAGAGAAAACTAAAGAGAGAAAGAAAAGAAGAGAGAGAAAAAGAGAACTAGAGAGAGAAAGTGAGGATATGAGAGAGATCTAGTGAGAGAGAGAAGAGATAGAAAGTGGAAGGAGAGAGAAATGTTACCTTAGACCTTACCTTGAACGAGATCGGGATTGGCCAAGTGAAGCTTAGCCAAAAATGGGGATGGAGATGCAATAGCCCGATCGGCCATGATTGGAATGGATTGGCCAATGGTTGTCGGCCATAAGAGAATGGCAAGAGACTATGCTGGACGTGCTTACAGCTTGGTGGTGCAGGTGGAAAATGGCCTGGAGAATGCGATAACAGACCGTGGTGGAGTGGGATGACCGCCTGTCCAGTTGTGGGCCAAGGAGAAGGCCGACATGTTGCTAGCTGTAATGGTGGAGAGGAGTCCGACCAACCTACATGTGTAGAAGTTCTTGGAGAAGAACCCGTTGAAGAGTTCGGGTTTCAGGTTCGTGGTGTGTTGGAGACTGAAGGACAACTAGCCGGTTCTCTAATGGTGGTGGCTCTTGATCTCCTCCTCCTTCCTCTATCCTTCTTCTTTCCTCTTTTTTTTTTTTTTTCAATTTTCCTCTTCTCCAATTGAGGGCGACCTGAAGCTTTAGAAATCTAGGGAGAATGGAGTCGTTTGAGGTATTGGGGTTTATAGTGAGGACAGGGTTTGGTTTCAGTGGTTGGAGAGCAGCACCCGTGATTTGCAACCGTGAATGGAGGAGCAGGCCACTGGATGAGAGCGAGGAGAGGAGATCAGTGGGAGGCAGCAATGGGACGATGTGAATCGTGGTGGATATAACGACTGGATGGGGGCAGAGGATGGCTGAGATGCTGCTGGTGCGTTGAGAGATCAACAGGCGGTGATTGCAGGTGGTACTCGCAGGCGAGGAAGGAGGTGCAACGGCTGTGGTTGGCAGTGCTCCACCTACAAGGAGAGGTCTAAGGGGAGGAGCCTAACGGCTTCCTCCTTCCTTCTTCTTCCTTCTTTCTCTCTTTCTTTTATTTTTCTATTTCTTGGGCTTGGAAGAAAACGGTGAAGGAGAGGAAGAGGGTGACGGCTGGGGTCTGAGGAGAGGGAGAAAGGAAGAACGAAGGAGACGTGGGGCAGTTTGGTGGTGATGAGGGCGTCAATGGAGAGGAGAATGGAATGGACGGCTGGGGTTTGGTTTTTTTTGTGGCGGTGATGAAAGGAGAAAGAGGCGCTGACTGTTGGTAGCGTGGTGGTTAAATGAAACAGAGAGAGGAGCTCGCCGGAGAAGACGAACCAGTCCAGCGAGCTTCAAGATGAAGAAGAACGAGGACAAGAAGCAGAAGAAAACGAAGAGGAAAAAGAAGAAAACGAAGAGGAAGAAGAAGAATAGGAGGAGAGGGGGAGGAACCTCACCGTTGCTTGCTGTGGTGAGGACGGTGGTGGAGCACAGTTCGCCGGCCGGAGTTGCAGACCTGCAACTCCGGCAAAAGAAGAAGAAAACGAAGAAGAAAAAGAAGAAGAAGGAGAAGAAGAAGGAGAAGAAGAAGAAGAAGGAGAAGAAGAAGAAGAAGAAGAAGGAGGCGCTCCACTCCTCACCGGCGATGGCACGCCGGAGGAGAAGAAGAAGGGGAAAGGGAAGAGGAGGAAAGGGTGTCTGAGCGGGGGGGGGGGGGGGGGGGGGGGGGGCGGAAGAAGAGAGACCCGAAGGGTTTTTAACCCTCTCCTTAAGTAGAAACTTTCTAAACTTAGAAACTCACGGTTTCTAAAAGAAATTTTTTTATTTTTTTATTTTTTTATTATTATTTTATTTTCATTTTTATTTTTGAACCAGGGGTTTTGCGGGCTTGGGCTCGAGGTTAATGGGCTGTTTGGCCATGACCACTAGGCCAAGAGCTGATGCCACGTGTTGGCCAGTGGTTGGCCGAGAGATGACGCCACGAGTCGGCTAGTGGTTGGCCAATGGGAACGCTAAAAATCGTGGGCCCAGAGTGCATCGGCCAAGGGCCAGAAGGTAGGTGAGAATGATAGTGGGCCACTGGGCTCGATGTATGTGGGTTAGGGTGCGTTTGGTTGCCAGGGGAGAAAAATGCATTTTCCCCTTGAAATACCCATCAAGGAAAAATGTATTTTCCTTTCTTCGGAAATCGAGCTCTACGCTCTCAGCCACAATCAACCATCTGAGGCATGTCTCTACAATCAAGCCTGCCTTAGGGACTGATATTTTACAATGGAGATCGGGTGGTTGATAGGATGGATGATCGACTGATCGGTAGCACGATCGGATGGTCGGATGCATAGAATTGATAGATCAGATGGCGATCTATAGAGATTCAACGGCCCGATGGAAGATCCAACGGTCAGAAAGCTAAGGGAGATGAGACAGAGCCAATGAGCAGGAGTTCTGGGGTTAAGTCAATAGATTCGAGGACCGAGAAATGAAGAGAGAGAGAATAAGGAGAGATGAGAGAGAAAATATCAGAAAAAGTATTGGCAGAGGGTCATGAACCCTGGTTTTCCATTGTTCTTCACTTGAGCTTTGCCAGTAGAGTAGGCCATCATTTGATGTGGCTTTAAATGCTTTGGTCCTTCTCTTGGTTATCAGCTCTCCCACTCTCGTGGTTCCTTGGGCCAGCTCTTCGATCCCCTTGTTCAGCCCATAATAGGCTCATGTCTTCTAGACATAGCCTGTGGACTCTTTAAGCTTTGATAATGAGCTTTCATGATCCATGTGGGCCCACAAGCCTCGAGAATCATCCAATCAGGGTTTCCTGCGACAGAAGAAGTGCGTAATGAGACTTAATCAGAACGGCTTAATATCTAAACTTCTAAAAATGTGTTTAATGCATGCAAATATACCATTTCGTCCAGAAAAGTGTGTTCTACGCAACAGGAGAGACTCTTACGTAGAAAAGTAGGTAAATAGAGTATTTTACGTAGGAGAATGCAATAACGCTAAAAGGATAATTGCTTAAAATAAGCACTTTTGAGCGAATATCACAACCCCCAACCAGCATATTGCCAATCCTTGGCAATTAGTGCGAAAGAAATGAGCTTAAAAGGGCTATGCACATGCTGCACACTTTTTCAAATTAGCTCAGAGAAAACACCGTTCGTCAAATCATTGAATGGATGCAAAAACAGTTACATGCTAGCTGAAAGTAGGATTTTTCCGCGTCGTTGGTTACGGAAACCCTAACTTCAACATATTTGTAATTTTTATCCGATTATCCTGCAAAATTGATAGATTTGTATAGGGATTCGTGTCGGATGTTGATCCGCACTCGGGATTAGTCGGATTAGCGCGAGTAAGAACAAAAACTGACGGATCATCACAAGAAATAATAGATAAAAACAAACTTCATCATTCAGGGATCAAATGTTTATTACAATGCTTGAATCGAAAATAACATATAATAAGATAAACTAAAAAGCAATTTTAAAGAAGAAAATTCTAGAGAGAGTTAGAGAGAGAAAATGAAGTGAGGGAGTATTTCTAGAGAGAGAGAACTATCAAGAAGGCTATTCTAGAGAGAGAAACTATGTAGCGAAGAGAGAAATAGATAGAGAAATCTAGAGAGAGAACTACCCTAGAGAGAGAGAATGTTAGAGAGAAAGTGAGAAAAACTAAAGAGAGGTAGAGATAGAAACTAGAGAGAGAGATTGAGATGGAGAATTACTTCTCACTTACCTTGCGGCCATGGGATCCAATGGTTCGGTCAAGTACTTCGGGTATGATGGATGAGGGAGATATCAAGTACATAGTTTTTCGAAGATGGAGTTGCTGGTTTTGGCAAGTGGAGATGGTAGCGGTCCGATCATGGAGGTATCCATGATGAGCCGTGGTTGCTGCTAGTGTCCCTTGGAGGGAGAAAGGTTGCTAGTTCGTGAAGGCCTTTGAGTTGCAGGTCGAGAAGAACAGCTTGACCGATAGGTAGAGTAGCAGGTGATGTTGGCGGTGATGATGGTGGCCCACAGTAATGGAGGTTGAATAGTTGATGGCAGCATGGTGACTAGAAAGTGCAACGGTGATGGATGTTGCTGTGCTTGGATCACGATGAGAACAACAACCATGGATTGCTTGGACGGGTGACCAGTGGAGAGCCAGTCCAGTGAGAGCCGAGGGTGAAGGGAAGACCACGTCGAGGGGAGCATACGGATCTGCAGGTCCGCTAGTGCTCTTGCCGCAAGGAGGAAGTTGCTATGGCGAAGGAGAAGTGCTAGTTCCAGCAGGTTGCAGTAGCATGGAGCGTGGTGGCAGAGAGAACCAGGGACGCCTTGAAGTGAAGCAGCGCTAAGGTGCAACCGTCAAGAGGAGTTGCTCATGGGAGAAGGGAGAGATAGATTGGAGAGTCGGACGGCTGGGAGATGGGTTGAGAGAGGTAACGATGAGAGGTAAAACGTGAAGGAAGCGATTTGGTGGGCGTTGCAAGACTGCAACGTGGAGGACTGAGGGTGGTTGCAGCAGCAAAGGTGCGGCGGGGTTGCTGTTCGCAGGCGGAGGTGCACCAAGGCGTTGATGCAGTGGGCGGCGGTGGTTTTTCGGTGGTAGCGTGTTGTTGTTTGCAACACCAGAACAGTGTGGGTAGCAGCAAGATAGAGAAGAAGAAGAAGAAGAAGAAAAAGAAAAAGAAGAAGAAGAAGAAGAAGAAGAAGGAGAAGGCGGAGGAGGAGGAAGAGGACCAGATGGCCGGAGTTGCTGCCTGCAACTCCGGCGAAGATGGAGGAGGAAGAAGAAGAAGAAGAAGAAGAAAAGAAAAAGAAATGGCCATCGGTGGAGGGAGAACGTGGGGGGGATTGAAAGGGGGGAAGAGAGGAAAAGATAGGAGGGGGATTAGGGTTCGAATGAACCCTTATCCTTCTCCTTTTAAAGCTCCCTATTTCCTTTAATGGAAATAGGGTATTTTTTGAAAATAAAAAATACGAAAAATATATATATATATATATATATATATATATATATATATTTTTTTTTTAAGTAAAAACCTACTTTTCTATGGGGAATCTCCCCAATTAGTGGACCCCCCATTTAATTAAAATTATTTTGAAATTCGCGGGGTCCACTAACTGGTCGGACAGCGGGTCGATGAAGATGGGCCCGGCTATTGGCCCTCATGGATTGATGATGTCCATCGTCTCACAAGATGATGTGACAGACAGTCTGATGGCGATCGGATGGATGGTGACTTGATTGGGACTCAGATTGGTAGATCGACGGATCTAGAGAGATTCAACGGTCCGATTGAAGATCCAACGGTCCGATGGAAGATCCAACGGTCAGAAAGCTAAGGGAGATGAGATAGAGCCGATGGGCAGGAGTTCTGGGGTTAGGTCAGTAGATTCTAGGACCGAGAGATGAAGAGAGAGAGAATAAGGAGAGATGAGAGAGAAAGTATCAGAAAATAGAGAGAAAAGCACTGGCGGAGGGTCTGGAACCCTGGTCTTCACTGTGACCATCCTCACGCTTCTCCAGTAGAGTCGACCATCATTCTTTGCTGACTCATGTGGCTTTAAACGCTTTGGTCCGTCTCTTGGTCATTGGCTCTCCTACTCTCTTCGTTCTTTGGGCCGGCTTTTTGGTCCTCTTATTCAGCCCATATTTGGCCCATATCTTCTAGTCATAGCATGTGGGCTGGTTAAGCTTTGATAATGGGCTTTCCTGATCGATGTGGGCTTGCAAGTCTCGAGAATTGTCCCATCGGGGTTTCCTACGATAGAAGAAGCGCGTAATGAGACTCTATCAGAATGACTTCATGTCTAGACTTTCGAAAATGTGTTTAATGCATGCAAATATACCATTTCGTCCAGAAAAGTGTGTTCTACGCAACAAAAGAGACTCTTACGTAGAAAAGTAGATAAATAGAATATTTTAACGTGGGAGAATGCAATAACGCTAACAGGATAATTGCTTAAAATAAGCACTTTTGAGCGAATATCACTAGCGAAGAGTTTGAAAGTTTTGGCAAGACTATAGACTGATAATCATGACCCAGAATAGTCAGACTCTGCGTGTGTGTGTGCTCAACGTTCTCATCATCCGACAGTAAAGATTTCCAAATCACCTCTAAGTTTTTATGCCTCGACCTCAAATCTCACATGTTTAGCACTCAGAATAGAATCACACAAGAAGGGTTTTCTTCTTTTCTCTCAATTTATATGTGAGGAGATGTATTTAATATAAAGAGGCAAAAGATCTCACATATGTTTTATTTGAAGGAAGGACATCTTTAACAGAAGAAGATCTCATGATTGGAATACCACTTCACTCGGGAACGTCAGATCAAACTCTATAGCTTCTCTTTCTCCAATCTCCACATTTTATGATCGTGCTATCCTAGAATCAAGTAGGACTTTCCTGGGTTGTAATGAGGCTTAGGTCAGGTGTAGAAAAATAAAGGTATACAGGATTTCAAAGATCTTGAGAGGATATTGCCATTTTCTTGCATTTTTCCTGCGGCGTAACACCATTATCTGGTTCTTTTTCCTTTTTTCGTATTTTTCTCTTTTTCTTGATATTTCTGAGACTGCTCAATTTCTTTTCAGCTCTTCTTCATACTTTCTTTCCATATTTTGTTTTTGGCTTGAACCACTTTCTTTTCCTTTTGATTCTTCTTCTTTACTTTTCTTTTTACGATATACCCACATCAGTTATTCTTTTGTCCATCTCAAAATAAGGGTAGCCAGTCATGCTTCGTAGCTATACTGGATTTTAGGTTGATGAGTTTACAAAGAAAAGGCTTTTATAGAAGGGTTCAAGGGGTTTCTAGTGAAGTATAATTCAGGTGAGTAAAAAGGCTGAATGGTTCAGAAAAAATGGCCTAAATCATTTTCTAGGGTTTGCACTATCATGTATATTGTCTTAACTGGATACAGAGAAGGTTCTGTCGTAGTAATCCAATGTTGATGTCGTTCCGAGTTTTATGATCGAAGCAAAAGATAATGAGATCTCTCAACGAATATTGCGGGCATGAAGAATAGTGAGTCATCTTGTGACTCAGAATTGTTGTATAATCCTCTGAATTGATTAAAGGCTCGAAAGCTCACTGGGTTAGGTCTCCACAATTATTCTCACAGGATCTCTAGAATTTCAAAACTTAGGATGACTCTGATGTTGATAGTGTATAATTGTGCCAAATCTGAGTTTTTCTGAGTTTTCAAACCTGCTGTAGTCACGCTTGACTTGACTCAAAGCTAACAAAAATTGACATCCTCAATACTGACTTAACGGAGGTTTTCAGCTAATCAAAGTCAGGGTATTTGACACATTTTTGAAATTCTAGAAAACTTTTGGAGAACATCGGAAATCACCCCAAAAACAAGAAGTTTTTTTTTTTTTTTTTTTTTTATCAAAATGAAGACATGAGTTTTGGTAAATACCCACCCCCAACCAAAATATAGCACCGTCCTCGGTGCTCATGACCGGGACATAAAATAATGAAAAATCAGTGATGATGATGCAAAGGTTCAGGGAGGATGTTACCAAGTCGGCAGAAACTCGACAGTGTGATACCTGATGATCGAAAGAATGAATGTACCTGCATGTCCAAAGATATAACAATAATAACAAATGCATGAGACTCATGTACTCTAGGAATACCGGAATTGCCTTTCCGAAAGCGCTAAGTTTTACGTCTTCAGCCAGACATGATGGGGGTATATCAAGTACCCCCAACCAGGATAAAACTCATGGAGACTGAGTGAATCTACAGTCTTCCTGACACCTAAGGTGGAACGGAAACAATTATCCTATCCCTTGTCTAGGTATACCTGTGTAGAACAGGTCTTTCTCAGTGTAGACTGAGAGAAGGACAGTGAGTTCTCTGAGTAGCCCTACAAAAGTGCGTAGTTGAGTAGGGAGGGATTGAAGCTTCTCAGTAAAAACTGAGAGGACAGGAGTAGTGGGTTCTCTGACCGTAGTTAGCAGAGCCGCAAACTCATTGAGTTTTGCGGGAATGTATCTGAATAGAGCAGACTCCTGCAGATCAATAATACCAAAATTGTCTGACTCTGAGATGAAGTCAGACTCCAAGTGTTCTTGACACTTGGATAATTTATCCTCGAGAGAGTCCTGAATTAGACTCTCTACGGCACACGGGTCATCGATAATATCGACGTAGGGTGACAAGTGAAAACTGTTGACCTCTTTCTCGATGTTTCCTAATGTGATAGGGATGTTCCAATCCCTACACTCAATATGTCCCTCCTCGGTGGGGATCGGTAGGTCCAGGACAGCGGGAGGCCCATTTTCTAGACATGGCTCATCAGTAGGAATGTCTGCATTCAGAGCAGAGAGAGAATTATCAGAGATAGAGATGGGACTAAGTTCCTCTGTGCTCAGTCCAGAAGTTGGTGCTGTTAAGGGCACCAAAGATTGCGACTCGGGTTCATCACTAATGTTGCACAATCCAAGGGAGGTGGGGAGGAACGGTAGATCTATGACAGTTGGGATCCTACGATCGAGACACAGCTCAGTGTCATGAAGATCGACATCAGGGGCAGCAGAGGTAGAGTGAGAATTAGGTTGCTCTGAGGTAGGTTCAAGATTTGGTGCTGTTAAAGGCACCGAAGAAGGAAACACTGGCTCCTCAATAGTCTGGCTCGATCTAGGGGTGGGTACAACTTCTATTTCTTCCTCACAATGGTGGTACTGGGTCCAATTGTGCGGCTCCTCATTATAGACAGTGGCCATATCATTCTCCTCAGGATAGGCTATTGGTGGACTAGTGAAGTTGACTTCCTCTCTCTTTTTTTCTAATTGAACTAGACGTTGCTCGAAGCTCTCCATAGATTGCTGTTGTTGGTGCTCTAGCTGGGCAATGTACTTAGAGAGAAGGTCCTCTAGACCAGGGTTAGTAGCCAACGGAGGTAGTTCAACCAAGGGGAGCTGAGGTGCCACCTCTTGGTTGTAGTCCGACTGGGTATGAAAGTTGTAAGGCAAAGTGGAGTCTGGGACTAGTTGCTGACTCTGAAAATCCTGAGGGGCCCACTGTTGATCAGAATAGTCATTCTGTGGATATGACGGGTACTGGGATTGCGAGTATTGCCAGTCATACTCTCCATTGGGTTGATGGAACTCGGAAGGATAATTATCCTGCGGCAGTTGCTGTGGGAGGGCAGACTGTTCCCAACCAAAGTTATGGTGACTCCTATTATCCTGATAATAAGTGTTGTCATAGGATGTCTGCATTGGAGATGGAAAGGTACAGACATCTTGCTGGATAGGAGGGTAATATCCTACAGATTGGGAATGGTACACAGGTTGCTGGACTGCGGCACGAAGGGCAGAGACTGAATTTTTAAGCTCTTGGAGTACATAATTGTACTCCGGATCTCGGTGATTATTATACCCTGTAGAAGTGTGCGAGACTGGAGTATCATGATGATACGCAGAATTGTCATACCATTGTTGAGAGTGATCACCTCGATTCTCACAGAAACTATAGTAGGTCTCATACAGAGGCCTTTCATCTGCCATTAGAGGCGATAGAGGGGTGTGGTGGACTAACTCTCAGATCGAGTCAATAAAAGGTTAGGACAGGTCCAACCGGGCGTCTACTTGAAAAAGCAAGCCCAAGATTTGGCAAAAAGTTGTCAAAAGGAGATACTGGAGTAGTGATTCTAAATGATACACACCAAGCACAGATAATCCTATTCTAAACAATCAGGATATATTTTAGGCATTATCTTGTTAGTTTTGGGGCTAGAGTAGATTATGACAGTGGGCGGACCACTGGTTTATCTTTTAGCCGCTGGACTAATTGTTTGCACTCAGAGGTTCTCACCAGGCTACACTCTTCAGAGCGAATCCTTTAGTACTAACTCTAGTCAACAACAAGGCAATCCGAAGCCTAGACAGACGTGCGGCACAATGGCTGTCTTAAGTACGTCCCAGACTAACCGGATTGGTCAAGAGTATAAGAAGAGTGTTCCCTCGGGTTAAGCTAGGGTTGGTGCGTGTTCCTAGTCCACACGTAACTAACCGCCGAATAGTCCAAGATGCCACGTCGAGCTCAGTGTACTTGAGTAGCAGGGACTTATGGGTGTGTTAGACAACAGGGACCCGCGCTCGTGGTCTTATTTCGATTGGATGTTAATCGGGTTCGCTTTGTATGGATTTTTCCTCGAACACCGGGCTAATTGGCTCTACTTCTGGATTCTTTTTATTATAGATGGATCCTGGGGATCAATTGCAGCTGGAGTGATGAGGTGGGTGATGAAATCCCACCAGTTTCAATTTTGGAGCTGGGTTTGCTCTCTTAGAGTTGATTGATTAACGGCCACGCCACGCAAGTCAAATAATATGTATGCAAAAGCAAATAGACAAGCGGCAATGATTCACCCAAATTGCTCTGTATCGCACTCAAGGCGAGGATAGAGACTTACCTCCCGTGGGCCACGCCACGGGGTCGCCTCCGTGGGTTAGGGAGGGGTATCCTAATGGGCTTGGGCCCGACTCCACCTCTTTGAGCTTTCGCTCCCTACCCACACTGGATCGTGTTCCTGCAGAAACAGTTAGATCGCACGGTCTAGGTATGTGGGATTCTATTTGGAAGATCCTTGCCTTTTTAGGGTTCACTGAACAAGCACTGAATTTAGGCAAGTTTTTGAATTAGTTTCCAAATTCGAGATTGGTTAAAATTTAGGAATTCCCAGATTGGAAAATACCTAGATTGGAAAGTTTCCCGAACTGTGGAGATCTTCCAAGAAAGATTTGATTGCGAGATCCCTTATAATTTTGGGAAATTTCCCAAAATTGAAATTCTGCTAGATTTGGGGCGTTTCCTTTTGCAGACTTTCCCTAATTCGGAAGATTTCTAAAGATAGAAATTCTTCTAAAGAGGAAACTTCTAAGAGGGAAAACCCTAATTTAGCAAAGTTTCAAGATTTTAGAATCTTTTCAAAAATCGCAAATCCTGGATTGGTGATTTCTAAAAATTTGCAGAATATGAAACCCTAATTTTTTTGAATTTTGAATTTATTATTTTTTTGGTATTTTTCACTTAATCTAGGGTTTTTAAAAAACCCTAGAACAAGATCTAGCAGTTATATGGAAAGCAGTAAAATTCCTAAATTATTACAAATTGCACTCGGCCTTCCGAGGCATTAAAAATAGTAATTTAAAAACTGCTAAAAATCACTAAAAACCAAAAATAGAAAGTTGCCCGAAAAGGTCAGGCTGGCCAAATTGAGCAGCTTTTCGCTTCAGCAACTTTCCAATTCCGTCTTTACGTCCTTTTTCGCACTCCCGAACACCCGAGCGGCAGCGGCGCCATTTGAAATTAGGGTTTTTCCGCGTCGTTGGTTACGGAAACCCTAGAATCAACACATTTTTAATTAATCCGAGACTTTTAACCTGTAGAATGAGCAATTTTGCACAGTGGCTTGTGTCGGATGTCGATCCGCACTCGGGATTAGTCGGATTAGCGCGAATAAGAACATAAAATGACGGGAAATTTGTAGAGAATGGAACATAATATTATTCAAATCAACTTCATTCAATCAAGCATGTCTCTTACAATGAAAAGCAAACCAAAATAACTAAATTATAAACTAGTGAGAGAATTATAGAAACTAGAGAGAGAAAATTGTAAATGAGAGAGAAGTGGATAGAGAGAGAAAACTAAAGAGAGAAAGAAAAGAAGAGAGAGAAAAAGAGAACTAGAGAGAGAAAGTGAGGATATGAGAGAGATCTAGTGAGAGAGAGAAGAGATAGAAAGTGGAAGGAGAGAGAAATGTTACCTTAGACCTTACCTTGAACGAGATCGGGATTGGCCAAGTGAAGCTTAGCCAAAAATGGGGATGGAGATGCAATAGCCCGATCGGCCATGATTGGAATGGATTGGCCAATGGTTGTCGGCCATAAGAGAATGGCAAGAGACTATGCTGGACGTGCTTACAGCTTGGTGGTGCAGGTGGAAAATGGCCTGGAGAATGCGATAACAGACCGTGGTGGAGTGGGATGACCGCCTGTCCAGTTGTGGGCCAAGGAGAAGGCCGACATGTTGCTAGCTGTAATGGTGGAGAGGAGTCCGACCAACCTACATGTGTAGAAGTTCTTGGAGAAGAACCCGTTGAAGAGTTCGGGTTTCAGGTTCGTGGTGTGTTGGAGACTGAAGGACAACCAGCCGGTTCTCTAATGGTGGTGGCTCTTGATCTCCTCCTCCTTCCTCTATCCTTCTTCTTTCCTCTTTTTTTTTTTTTTCAATTTTCCTCTTCTCCAATTGAGGGCGACCTGAAGCTTTAGAAATCTAGGGAGAATGGAGTCGTTTGAGGTATTGGGGTTTATAGTGAGGACAGGGTTTGGTTTCAGTGGTTGGAGAGCAGCACCCGTGATTTGCAACCGTGAATGGAGGAGCAGGCCACTGGATGAGAGCGAGGAGAGGAGATCAGTGGGAGGCAGCAATGGGACGATGTGAATCGTGGTGGATATAACGACTGGATGGGGGCAGAGGATGGCTGAGATGCTGCTGGTGCGTTGAGAGATCAACAGGCGGTGATTGCAGGTGGTACTCGCAGGCGAGGAAGGAGGTGCAACGGCTGTGGTTGGCAGTGCTCCACCTACAAGGAGAGGTCTAAGGGGAGGAGCCTAATGACTTCCTCCTTCCTTCTTCTTCCTTCTTTCTCTCTTTCTTTTATTTTTCTATTTCTTGGGCTTGGAAGAAAACGGTGAAGGAGAGGAAGAGGGTGACGGCTGGGGTCTGAGGAGAGGGAGAAAGGAAGAACGAAGGAGAGGTGGGGCAGTTTGGTGGTGATGAGGGCGTCAATGGAGAGGAGAATGGAATGGACGGCTGGGGTTTGGTTTTTTTTGTGGCGGTGATGAAAGGAGAAAGAGGCGCTGACTGTTGGTAGCGTGGTGGTTAAATGAAACAGAGAGAGGAGCTCGCCGGAGAAGACGAACCAGTCCGGCGAGCTTCAAGATGAAGAAGAACGAGGACAAGAAGCAGAAGAAAACGAAGAGGAAAAAGAAGAAAACGAAGAGGAAGAAGAAGAATAGGAGGAGAGGGGGAGGAACCTCACCGTTGCTTGCTGTGGTGAGGACGGTGGTGGAGCACAGTTCGCCGGCCGGAGTTGCAGACCTGCAACTCCGGCAAAAGAAGAAGAAAACGAAGAAGAAAAAGAAGAAGAAGAAGAAGAAGGAGAAGAAGAAGAAGTAGAAGAAGAAGAAGAAGAAGAAGAAGAAGAAGAAGAAGAAGAAGAAGAAGAAGAAGAAGAAGAAGAAGGAGGCGCTCCACTCCTCACCGGCGATGGCACGCCGGAGGAGAAGAAGAAGGGGAAAGGGAAGAGGAGGAAAGGGTGTCCGAGCGGGGGGGGGGGGGGGGGGGGGGGGGGGGGGGCGGAAGAAGAGAGACCCGAAGGGTTTTTAACCCTCTCCTTAAGTAGAAACCGTGGGTTTCTAAACTTAGAAACTCACGGTTTCGAAAAGAAATTTTTTTATTTTTTTATTTTTTTATTATTATTTTATTTTCATTTTTATTTTTGAACCAGGGGTTTTGCGGGCTTGGGCTCGAGGTTAATGGGCTGTTTGGCCATGACCACTAGGCCAAGAGCTGATGCCACGTGTTGGCCAGTGGTTGGCCGAGAGATGACGCCACGAGTCGGCCAGTGGTTGGCCAATGGGAACGCTAAAAATCGTGGGCCCAGAGTGCATCGGCCAAGGGCCAGAAGGTAAGTGAGAATGATAGTGGGCCACTGGGCTCGATGTATGTGGGTTAGGGTGCGTTTGGTTGCCAGGGGAGAAAAATGCATTTTCCCCTTGAAATACCCATCAAGGAAAAATGTATTTTCCTTTCTTCGGAAATCGAGCTCTACGCTCTCAGCCACAATCAACCATCTGAGGCATTTCTCTACAATCAAGCCTGCCTTAGGGACTGATATTTTACAATGGAGATCGGGTGGTTGATAGGATGGATGATCGACTGATCGGTAGCACGATCGGATGGTCGGATGCATAGAATTGATAGATCAGATGGCGATCTATAGAGATTCAACGGCCCGATGGAAGATCCAACGGTCAGAAAGCTAAGGGAGATGAGACAGAGCCAATGAGCAGGAGTTCTGGGGTTAAGTCAATAGATTCGAGGACCGAGAAATGAAGAGAGAGAGAATAAGGAGAGATGAGAGAGAAAATATCAGAAAAAGTATTGGCAGAGGGTCATGAACCCTGGTTTTCCATTGTTCTTCACTTGAGCTTTGCCAGTAGAGCAGGCCATCATTTGATGTGGCTTTAAATGCTTTGGTCCTTCTCTTGGTTATCAGCTCTCCCGCTCTCGTGGTTCCTTGGGCCAGCTCTTCGATCCCCTTGTTCAGCCCATAATAGGCTCATGTCTTCTAGACATAGCCTGTGGACTCTTTAAGCTTTGATAATGAGCTTTCATGATCCATGTGGGCCCACAAGCCTCGAGAATCATCCAATCAGGGTTTCCTGCGACAGAAGAAGTGCGTAATGAGACTTAATCAGAACGGCTTAATATCTAAACTTCTAAAAATGTGTTTAATGCATGCAAATATACCATTTCGTCCAGAAAAGTGTGTTCTACGCAACAGGAGAGACTCTTATGTAGAAAAGTAGGTAAATAGAGTATTTTACGTAGGAGAATGCAATAACGCTAAAAGGATAATTGCTTAAAATAAGCACTTTTGAGCGAATATCACTGAGTTTGGTATAGAACTCAGTAAATGTGTCATTTTTCTCCATTCGCATGGATTTGAATTTAGTTGTCAGCATTTGCAGTTTAGATATTTTGACTGCTGATGTTCCTTCATGGGTAACCTTGAAAATATCCCATGCCTCTTTAGCCAAAGTGCAAGTAGAGATTCTACGGAACTTATTCTTGTTTACTGCATTAAAAATAACACTCAGCCCTTTGCTATTCAGACAACACTGGTCAATGTCCTCTTTGCTCCAGTTGACTTTAGGTTTAAGAATAGTTTTATCTCCTACGGTCATTGTGGGTGGTGACCAACTGATATTCGCTTAAAAGTGCTTATTTTAAGCAATTATCCTTTTAGCGTTATCACACTCTCCTACGTAAAAGGCTCTATTTATCTACTTTTCTACGTAAGAGTCTCTTCTGTTGCATAGAACACACTTTTCTAGACGAAATGGTATATTTGCATGCATTACACACATTTTCGGAAGTCTAGATATTAAACCGTTCTGATAAAGTCTCATTACGCGTTTCTTCTGTCGTAGAAAACCCCGATGGGATGATTCTCGAGACTTGTGGGCCCAAATCGATCATGAAAGCCCGTTATCAAAGCTTAAAGAGCCCACATGCTATGACTAGAAGATATGGGCCAAATACAGGCTGAAAAAGAGGACCGAAGAGTCGACCCATAGAACGAAGAGAGCGGGAGAGCCAATGACCAAGAGACGGACCAAAGCGTCTAAAGCCGCATGAATCAACAAGGAATGATAGTCTGCTCTACTGGTGAAGCGTGAGGAGAGGCACAATAAAGACCAAGGTTCCAGACCCTCTGCCAGTGATTTTCTCTCTAATTTCTGACATTTTCTCTCTCATCTCCCCTAATTCTCTCTCTTCTCTCTAAATCTTAATTTTCTTTCTTCTAGCTCTAATCGACTCTCTCTCCTTGACCTATCAACCTTATCCATCAAATCCACCGTTTGATCACAATCTGATCCATCCATCCTATGCATCTGACCATCCGATCGTGCTACCGATCAGTCGATCATCCATCCTATCAACCACCCGATCTCCATTGTATCAGTCCCTAGGGCATGTTTGATTGTAGAGAAATGCCTCAAATGATTGATTGTGGCTGAGAGCGTAGAGCTCGATTTCCGAGGAAAGAAAAATACATTTTTCCTTGATGGGTATTTCAAGGGGAAAATGCATTTTTCTCCCCTGGCAACTAAACGCACCCTAACCCACGTCCATCGAGCCCAGTGGCCCACTATCCTTCTCACCTACCTTCTGGCCCATGGTCGATGCACTCTAGGCCCACGATTTTTAGCGTTCCCATTGGCCAACCACTGCCCGACACGTGGCATCATCTCTGGGCCTAGTAATCAATCAACCTTATGGCCAAACGGCCCATAAACCTCGAGCCCAAGCCCGCAACCCCCTAAGTTCAAATATAAAAATAAAAAAATAAAAAAAAATATTAAAAAAATTAATAAAAAAATATTTTTTTTTAGAAACCGTGAGTTTCCAAGTTGAGAAACTCACGGTTTCTCCTTGTGAAGAGGGGTTAAAAACCCTTAGACCCCTCTCCTTTTTCTTCTTCTTTTTGCCATCCTCTTCCTCCCTTCTCTATTATCCTCTCACCTCCTCTTTCTTCTCCGGCGTGCCATTGCCGACGAGGAGGTGGTGCGCCCTTCTTCTTCCTTTCTTCTTCTTCTTCTTCTTCTTCTTCTTCTTCTTCTTCTTCTTCTTGTCTTCTTCTTCTTTCACCGACCGGAGTTGCAGGTCTGCAACTCCGGCCACCTCTATTTCGCCGGCGCGCTGCTCCGCCAGCAACATCTCCCTACCCTTTCTCTTCTTCTCTTCTTCTTCTTCTTGTTCTTCTCCTTCCTCTCCTTGAAGCTTCGACTCTCCCTTGAGGCGTCGTTCTGCCTCTTCTTCTTCTTCCACTTTGCAACTCCGACCATCTCCCCTTCTTCCTCTCCCTTTCCTTCTCCTCTGTCTCCTTCTTCTGCCTGCACTTCAGGCGCTCCTGCAACCTTAAATCAGACCGCTGCATCTCTCCCCATCACGCTGCCAACAACGAAAAGCCGTCAGCCGCTCCATACCGTCCCTCTCCTCTCTCCGGTAGCCATCCACAGCGCCTCCCTCTCCATCCATTACCGTAGCCACTTCTCTATTCTTCACATTCCACTTAGCCGCTCTCCTCTCCATTGAAGACCACCCACATCCCTACGTTTCCAGCAAGGCTGCTCATCCTCCGGCAATCACGTTCAAACCATCAGACTGGTCCGTCCGGTCCCACCTCCTTGCTGGGCGTGAGATCTACTCGGTGCGCCTCCTCCTTGCTGGGCGAACTTGCTGCAAGGTCTGCAACTTCACCGGAGATACAATAGACCGGCTTCCCACAAACCTGCAAATCTCCTTTTCCGGCCGGAACACTTGCTGCAACCTGACCGTTCTTATAAAAAAAAAGGAAAAGAAAATGATAAAAAAAAGAAGAAGAAAGAGGAGGGGGGACACCTACCTGCTGGTTCGCCCTCTCCTTGCCGCCCACATCAACCCACGCCAGCCACCTTGAAAGTCTCCCCACAGCTTCCACAAGTTGCACCAGCAACGTCTCCCACTTGTGGCCACCTCCATAGTTGCAGCCACACGGCTTGTAAAGGGTCATCCAAGACCACCACGTGTTGCTACCTTGCAACCACTTTGCTTATAATTTTTCCATCCTTGGACCGAATCTCCGGTAAGATCTTGGGTAAGTTTCTCTCTCTAAAACTTATCCTTCTTCACCTTTTCTCTCTTAATCTCTAATTTTTATCTATTTCTCTCTCTAAAAGCATTATCTTTCTATCATTTTCTATCTCTACCACTTATTTCTCTCTCTAACCTTTTTCTTTCTTTCTTTCTCTAAATCTCATTTCATCTCTCTAGATTTGACTTTATCTCTCTAGCTTCTTCTATTTCTTTTAATGCTTTCTAGGCTAGTGTTTGTTTTTGTTGGTGCAATGTGTAAACACTCTTTGATTACTTAATAAATCTAGTTTGATTAACATGTTTTGATGCTTTTGTTTAATTCTTCTCAATTAGTGCATTACAGTCGATGATAATCCTAAATTTCCAAAAAGAATATTTTAAAATCATTCATACCACCCTTCTCATCGCACCACCGTTCTAAGCAAAAGAATCTGTCATTTCATGTGTTTGAATCGCGCTAACTTACCCTGAGTGCGGATCGACATCCGACGCGAGCCACTGTGCAAAAATTGCTCATTTTACAAGTTACAAGTCTTGGTTAATTACAAAGAGTGTTGATTTTAGGGTTTTCGTATCCAACGATGCGGAAAAACCTTACTTTCAAATGGCGCCGCTGTCGCTCAGGTGTACGGGAGTGCGAAAAAGGACGTAAAGACGGAATTGGAAAGTTGCCAAATCGAAAAGCTGTTCAATTTGGACAGCCCGACCTTTTCGGGAAACTTTCTATTTTTTTTATTTTTAGTGATTTTTAGCTGTCTTTTAAATTACTATTTTTAATGCCTCGGAAGGCCGAGTGCAAAGTTATAATAATTTAGGAATTTTACTATTTTCTAAATAACTGCTAGATCTTGTTCTAGGGTTTTTTAGAAACCCTAGATTAAGTGAAAAATACCAAAAAAATCAAAAATCAAAATTCAAAAAAAAATTAGGGTTTTATCTTCTGCAGATTTTTAGAAATCACCAATCTAGGATTTGCGATTTTTGGAAAGATTCTAAAATCTTGAAACTTTGCTAAATTAGGGTTTTCCCTCTTAGAAGTTTCCACTTTAAAGGAATTTCTATCTTTAGAAATCCTTTGAATTTGGAAAAGTCTACAAAAGGAAATACCCCAAATCTAGCAGAATTTCAATTTTGGGAAATTTTCCAAAATTGTAAGGGATCTCGCAATCACATCTTTCGTGAAAGATCTTCACAGTCCAAGAAACTTTCCAATCTAGGTATTTTCCATCTGGGAATTCCTAAATTTTAACCCATCTCGAACTTGGAAATTAATTCAAAAACTTGCCTAAATCCAATACGTGCTCTGTGAACCCTAAAAAGGCAAGGATCTTACGAATAGAATCCCAAATACCTAGACCGTGCGATCTAATTTTTCTGCAGGAACACGATCCAGTGTGGGTAGGGAGCGAAAGCTCAAAGAGGTGGAGTCGGGCCCAAGCCCATTAGGATACCCCTCCCTAACCCACGGAGGCGACCCCGTGGTGTGGCCCATGGGAGGTAAGTCTCTATCCTCGCCTTGAGTGCGATACAGAGCAATTTGGGTGAATCGTTGCCGCTTGTCTATTTGCTTTCGCATATATATTATTCGACTTGCGTGGTGTGGCCATTAATCAATCAACTCTAAGAGAGCAAACCCAGCTCCAAAATTGAAACTGGTGGGATTTCATCACCCACCTCATCACTCCAGCTGAAATTGATCCCCGAGATCCATCTATAATAAAAAGAATCAAGAAGTAGAGCCAATTAGCCCGGTGTTCGAGGAAAAATCCACACAAAGTGAACCCGCTTAACATCCAATCGAAATAAGAGCACGAGCGCGGGTCCCTATTGTCTAACACACCCATAAGTCCCTGCTACTCAAGTACATTGAGCTCGACGTGGCATCTTGGACTATTCGGCGGTTAGTTGCGTGTGGACTAGGAACACGCACCAACTGAAAGTAGGGTTTTTCCGCGTCGTTGGTTACGGAAACCCTAACTTCAACATATTTGTAATTTTTATCCGATTATCCTGCAAAATTGATAGATTTGTATAGGGATTCGTGTCGGATGTCGATCCTCACTCGGGATTAGTCGAATCAGCGCAAATTAGAACATAAGTATTTATGAAAAATGCTAAAAATGATGGAAGGATGAGAATGGTGAAAATCGAGATTAAAACGAGCTTTTTTGTGTTTTTTTTAGAGAGAGAATCTTCACAATTTAACTAAAACAAGAATGAAAGCATAACAATAGAAATCAACTCATTTGAAAGACTACGAAAATAGGAATAATTGCATTAATCGAATTGTCATTACATTGAAATAAAACATGCATACTTCAACTTAATCTAGAAATTAGGAAAATATAAAGAGAGAGAGAGATAAAAGTAGAGAGAGAAAGCGGAAGCAGAATAAATTTAGATAGAGAAAATGAAATAGAAGATAGGTAGAGAGAGAAGAAGAGAGAGTTAGAGATAGAAAGATGTGGAAAAACCTAGAGAGAGGAAGTGACTGAGAAAGGCATCATAGTGATTTACCATAAGATTGTTTGGCCATGAAGGATGAATGGTGGCTGATGGTTGCATGCCTTGTGGTGGATGTATGGAGATTCGACCATATGGAGACTAGCTAGGCCATGAAGTAATCGGCCATGGAGATCGCCTGCTGGTGTGGGAGGAGAGAACGGCCAGTAACTTGTGTTGCAGTCCACGGCTTTTAAGGCAACCGTGGAGAACAACCCATGGTCAAGGAGATGTGCAGGTCTCTGCTGGAGGGCGCAACAGTGCACGCAGCAGATGAGGGGCTGCAGGCGTCTTTTAGATGATCTGGAGTTGATTACCGGTGAGAAGTAGGGCAACACCGTGAGAGGTGATGATGAAAGGAGTTGCTGGTGGTGAAAATACACCAACAGACATGCTGGTCCAACCAAGGTGCTGGCGGTGAAGAAAGTTAAGAGAAAGAAGACGAAAAAGAAGAAGAAACTGAGGGGAATAAAAAGAAGATGGAGGGGAGGTGGTGAAAACGATCTTCACAGAGTTCGCCGGCGTTAATGGAGTTCGCCGGCGATTCTGTATATTTTTTTTTTTTGTTTTGAAACTGAAAACAGAATAAGAAGGGAAGGAGAATAAGAAGAATAAGAAGGGGAAGATGAGGAGAGGGAGGAGTAGGGAGGAGTAGGGAGCAGCAACGTGCTGCCTGTGTGCAGAGTCGGCCGGAGTTGCAGCCTGCAACTCCGGTCAGTAAAAAAAAGAAAAAGAAAAAATGAGGAAGACAGATGCTAGAAGACGTGAAGAAGATGAAGAAAAGGAAAAAAAAGAAAAGAAGAAAAAGAAGGAGAATGGGGCCGAGGGAGAAGGGAAAACGTGCGGGATTGATAGGGGGAGAGAATGGAAGAGATTGGAGGGGGATTAGGGTTCGAATGAACCCCTATCCTTCTCCTTTTAAAGCTCCCTATTTCCTTTAATGGAAATAGGGTATTTTTTGAAAATAAAAAATACGAAAAATTAATTTTTTTTTTTTAAGTAAAAACCTACTTTTCTATGGGGAATCTCCCCAATTAGTGGACCCCCCATTTAATTAAAATTATTTTGAAATTCGCGGGGTCCACTAACTAGTCGGACAGCGGGTCGATGAAGATGGGCCCAGCTACTGGCCCATATGGCTTGATGATGTCCATCGTCTCACAAGATGATGTGACAGACAGTCTGATGGCGATCGGATGGATGGTGACTTGATTGGGACCCAGATTGGTAAATCGACGGATCTAGAGAGATCCAACGGTCCGATTGAAGATCCAACGGTCCGATTGAAGATCCAATGGTCAGAAAGCTAAGGGAGATGAGATAGAGCCGATGGGTATGAGTTCTGGGGTTAGGTCAGTAGATTCGAGGATCGAGAGATGAAGAGAGAGAGAATAAGAAGAGATGAGAGAAAAAGTATCAAAAAAAATGGAAAAAAGCACTGGCGGAGGGTCTGGAACCCTGGTCTTCACTGTGACCATCCTCACGCTTCTCCAGTAGAGTCGACCATCATTCTTTGCTGACTCATGTGGCTTTAAACGCTTTGGTCCGTCTCTTGGTCATTGGCTCTCCTACTCTCTTCGTTCTTTGGGCCGGCTTTTTGGTCCTCTTATTCAGCCTATATTTGGCCCATATCTTCTAGTCATAGCATGTGGGCTTGTTAAGCTTTGATAATGGGCTTTCATGATCGATTTGGGCCCACAAGTCTCGAGAACCGTCCCATCGGGGTTTCCTGCGACAGAAGAAGCGCGTAATGAGACTTTATCAGAACGGCTTAATATTTAGACTTCCGAAAATGTGTTTAATGCATGCAAATATACCATTTCGTCCAGAAAAGTGTGTTCTACGCAACAGAAGAGACTCTTACGTAGAAAAGTAGGTAAATAGAGTATTTTACGTAGGAGAATGCAATAACGCTAAAAGGATAATTGCTTAAAATAAGCACTTTTGAGCGAATATCACCAACCCTAGCTTAACTTGAGGGAACACTCTTCTTATACACTTGACCAATCCGGTTAGTCTGGGACGTACTTAAGATAGCCATTGTGCTGCACGTCTGTCTAGGCTTCGGATTGCCTTGTTGTTGACTAGAGTTAGTACTAAAGGATTCGCTCTGAAGAGTGTAGCCTGGTGAGAACCTCTGAGTGCAAACAGTTAATCCGGTGGATAAAAGGTAAACCAGTGGTCCGCCCACTGTCATAATCTACTCTAGCCCCAAAACTAACAAGATAATGCCTAAAATATATCCTGATTGTTTAGAATAGGATTATCTATGCTTGGTGTGCATCATTTTGGATCACTACTCCAGTGTCTCCTTTTGGCAACTTTTTGCCAAATCTTGGGCTTACTTTTTCAAGTAGAAGCCCGGTTGGACCTGTCCTAACCTTTGACTGACTTGATCTGAAAGTTAGTCCACCGCATCCCTTTATCTCCTCTGATGGCAGATGAACGGCGTCTGTATGAGACCTACTACAGTTTCTGCGAGAATCTATGTGATCACTCTCAACAAGGGTATGACAATTCTGCGTATCATCATGATACTCCAGTCTCGCACACTTCTACAGGGTATGATAATCACCGAGATTTAGAGTACAATTCTGTACTCCAAGAGCTTAAAAATTCAGTCTCTACCCTTCGTGCCGCGGTCCAGCAACCTGTGCACAATTCCCAGTCTATAGGATATCACCCTCCTATCCAGCAAGATGTCTGTACCTTTTCATTTCCAATGCAGACCTCCTATGACAACACTTATTATCCGGATAATAGGAGTCACAATAACTTTGGTTGGGAACAGTCTGCTATCCCGCAACAATTATCGCAGGATAATTATCCTTCCGGGTTCCATCAACCCAATGGAGAGTATGACTGGCAATACTCGCAATCCCAGTACCCGTCCTATCCACAGAATGATTATTCTGATCAACAATGGGTCCCTCAGGATTTCTAGAGTCAGCAGCTAGTCCCAGACTCCACTCTGCCTTACAACTTTCATACCTAGTCGGACTACAATCAAGACTTAGCACCTCAGCTCCCCTTGGCTGAACCACCTTCGTTGGCTACTAAACCCTGTCTAGAGGACCTTCTCTCTCAGTACATTGCCCAGCAACAACAGTATTTCCAAGGTCTAGAGCACCAACAACAGCAATCCATGGAAAGCTTGGAGCAACGTATAGTTCAAATAGAAAATGAGAGAGAGGAAGTCAACTTCACTAGCCCACCAATAGCCTATCCTGAGGAGAATGATATGGCCATTGTCTATAATGAGGAGTCACACAATTGGACCAAGTACTAGAATTGCCAGGATGAAATAGAAGTTGTTACCACCCTTAGATCATGCCCGATTATTGAGGAACCAGTGTATCCTTATACAGTGCCTTTAACAGCACCAAATCTTGAACCTACCTCAGAGCAACCTATTTCTCACTCTACCTCTAATGACCTTGATGTCGATCTCCATGACACTGAGCTGTGTCTCGATCGTAGGATCCTAACTATGCTAGATCTACCATTCCTCCCCACCTCCCTTAGAGTGAGCCATAATAGTGATGAACCCGTGTCTCCATCTATGGTACCCTTAACAGCACCAACTTCTAGACCGAGCACAGAGGAACTCAGTTCCATCTCTATCTCTGATAATTCTTTTTCTGTCCTAGATGCAGACATTTTTACTGATGAGCCATGTCTAGAACATGGGATTCCTGTTGTCTTGGACCTACCGCTCCCCACCAAGGCTGAACATATTGAATGTAGGGATTTGAACATCCCTCTCAAATTCAAAAACTTCGAGGGAGAGGTCAACAGTTTTCACCCGCCACCCTACGTCGATATTATCAATGACCCGTGTGCCGTAGAGAGTCTAATTCAGGACTCTCCCAAAGCTAAATTATCCAAGTGTCAAGAACACTTTGAGTCTGACTTCATCTCGGAGTCTGATAATTCTAGTATTACTAATCTGCAGGAGTCTGCTCCATTCAGATACATTCCCGCAAAACTCAATGTGTTTGCGGCTATGCTAACCACGGTCAGAGAACCCACTACTACTCTCCTCTTAGTCTTTACTGAGAAGCTTCGATTCCTCCCAGATCAACTCCATGCTTTTGCCTGGCTGCTCAGCCAACTTACTGTCCTTCTCTCAGTTTACACTGAGAAGGACCTGTTCTACACAGGTATACCTAGACAAGGGATAGGATAGTTGTCTCCGTTCCACCTTAGGTGTCAGGAAGACTGCAGATTCACTCAGTCTCCATGCATTTAACCTGGTTGGGGGTACTTGATATACCCCCATCATGTCTGGCTGAAGACGTAAAACTTAGCACTTTCGGAAAGGCAATTCAGGTATTCCTAGAGTACATGAGTCTCATGCATTTGTTATTACTGTTATATCTCTGGAAATGCAGGTACATTCATTCTTCCGATCATCAGGTACCACACACTGTCGAGTTTCTGCCGACTTGGTAACATCCTCCCTGAACCTTTGCATCATCATCAATGATTTTTTTTATCATTTTATCTCTCGGTCATGAGCACCGAGGACGGTGCTGTATTTTGGTTGGGGATGGGTATTTACCAAAACTCATGTCTTCATTTTGAAAAAGAAAAAAAAATATAATAAAAAAAATTCTTATTTTTGGGGTGATTTCTGATGTTCTCCAAAAGTTTTCTAGAATTTCAAAAATGTGTCAAATACCCTGACTTTGATTAGCTGAAAACCTCCGTTAAGTCAGTATTGAGGATGTCAATTTTTGTTTCAAGCTAGCTTTGAGTCAAGTCAAGCGTGACTACAGTAGGTTTGAAAACTCAGAAAAACTCAGATTTGGCACAATTGTACACTATCAACATCAGAGTCATCCTAAATTTAGAAATTCTGGAGATCCTGTGAGAATAATTGTGGAGACCTAACCCAGTGAGCTTTCGAGCCTTTAATCATTTCAGAGGGTTATACAACAAATCTGAGTCACAAGATGACTCACTATTCTTCTTGCCCGCAATATTCGTTGAGAGATCTTATTACCCTTTTATTTGATCATGGAACTCGAAATGACATCAAAATTGGATTACTACGACAGAACCTTCTCTGTATCCAGTCAAGACAGAATACATGAGAATGTAAACCCTAAAAAATGACTTAGGCTATTTTTCTGAACCGTTCAGCCTTTTAACTCACCTGAATTATACTTCACTAGAAACCCCTTAAGCCTTTCTATTAAAACCTTTTCTTGTTAAGCCCATTAATAAAATCCCAATCCAACTACGAAGGATGACTAAGCCACCCTACTCTTTAGATGGACAAAAGAATAACTGATATGGGTGTACAATGAAAAGAAAAGTAAAGAAGAAAAATCAAAAGGAAAGAAAGTGGTTCAAACTGAAAACAAAATATGGAAAGAAAGTATGAAAAAGAGCTGAAAAGAAATTGAGCAGTCTCAGAAATATTGAGAAAGAGAGAAAAATACGAAAAAAGGAGAAAGAACCAAATAATGGTGCTACATCGCAGGAAAAATACAAGAAAATAGAGATATCCTCTCAAGATCTTTGAAATCTTGTATCCCTTTATTTTTCTACACCGGACCTAAGTCTCATTACAACCTAAGAAAGTCCTACTTGATTCTAGGATAGCACGATCATAAAATGTGGAGATTGGAGAAGGAAGCTATAGAGTTTGATCTGACGTTCCCGAGTGAAGTGGTATTCTAATCATGAGATCTTCTTCTGTTGAAGATGTCCTTCCTTTAAATAATACATATGTGAGATCTTTGCTTTCATATATCAACACATCTCCTCACATATAAATTGAGAGAAAAGAAGAAAACCCTTCTTGTGTGATTCTATTATGAGTGCTAAACATGTGAGATTTGAGGTCGAGGCATAAAAAACTTAGAGGTGATCTGGAAATCTTTACTGTCGGATGATGAGAATGTTGAGCACACACACACGCAGAGTCTGACTATTCTAGATCATGATTATCAATCTGTAGTCTTGCCAAAACTTTCCAACTCTTTGCTAGCATGTAACTATTTTTGCATCCATTCAATGATTTGACGAACGGTGTTTTCCCGGAGCTAATATGAAAAAGTGTGCAGCATGTGTAGAGCCCTTTTAAGGTCATTTATTTCGCACTAATTGCCAAGGATTGGCAATATGCTAGTTGGGGGTTGTGATATTCGCTCAAAAGTGCTTATTTTAAGCAATTATCCTTTTAGCGTTATCGCACTCTCCTACGTAAAAGGCTCTATTTATCTACTTTTCTATATAAGAGTCTCTTTTGTTGCGTAGAATACACTTTTCTGGACGAAATAGTATATTTGCATGCATTAAACACATTTTTGGAAGTCTAGATATTAAGTCGTTTTGATAGTCTCATTACGCGCTTCTTCTGTAGTAGGAAACCCCGATAGGACGATTCTCGAGACTTGTGGGCCCAAATCAATCATGAAAGCCCATTATCAAAGCTTAAAGAGCCCACATGCTATTACTAGAAGATATGGGCCAAATACAGGCTGAAAAAGAGGACCGAAGAGTCGACCCAAAGAACGAAGAGAGCGGGAGAGCCAATGACCAAGAGACGGACCAAAGTGTCTAAAGCCGCATGAATCAACAAGGAATGATGGTCTGCTCTACTGGTGAAGCGTGAGGAGCGGCACAATGAAGACTAGGGTTCCAGACCCTCTGCCAGTGATTTTCTCTCCAATTTCTAACATTTTCTCTCTCATCTCCCCTAATTCTCTCTCTTCTCTCTAAATCCTAATTTTCTTTCTTCTAGCTCTAATCGACTCTCTCTCCTTGACCTATCACCCTTATCCATCAAATCCACCATTCGATCGCAATCTGATCCATCCATCCTATGCATCTGACCATTCGATCGTGCTATTGATCAGTCGATCATCCATCCTATCAACCACCCGATCTCCATTGTAAAATATCAGTCCCTAGGGCATGTTTGATTGTAGAAAAATGCCTCAAATGATTGATTGTGGCTGAGAGCGTAGAGCTCGATTTCCGAGGAAAGAAAAATATATTTTTCCTCGATGGGTATTTCAAGGGGAAAATGCATTTTTCTCCCCTGACAACCAAACGCATCCTAACCCACATCCATCGAGCCCAGTGGCCCACTATCTTTCTCACTTACCTTCTGGCCCATGGCCGATGCACACTGGGCCCACGATTTTTAGCGTTCTCATTGGCCAACCACTGACCGACATGTGGCATCATCTCTCGGCCTAGTAATCAATCAACCTTATGACCAAAACGGCCCATAAACCTCGAGCCCAAGCCTGCAACCCCCTAAGTTCAAATATAAAAATAAAAATAAAAAAAAATAATAAATAAATTAATAAATAAATAAAAAAATATTTTTTTTTAGAAACCGTGAGTTTCCAAGTTGAGAAACCCACGATTTCTCCTTGTGAAGAGGGGTTAAAAACCCTTAGACCCCTCTCCTTTTTCTTCTTCTTTTTGCCATCCTCTTCCTCCCTTCTCTATTATCCTCTCACCTCCTCTTTCTTCTCCGGCGTGCCATTGCCGGCAAGGAGGTGGTGCGCCCTTCTTCTTCCTTTCTTCTTCTTCTTCTTCTTCTTCTTCTTCTTCTTCTTCTTCTTCTTCTTCTTCTTCTTCTTCTTCTTCTTGTCTTCTTCTTCTTTCACCGACCGGAGTTGCAGGTCTGCAACTCCGGCCACCTCTGCTTCGCCGGCGCGCTGCTCCGCCAGCAGCATCTCCCTACCCTTTCTCTTCTTTTCTTCTTCTTGTTCTTCTTGTTCTTCTCCTTCCTCTCCTTGAAGCTTCGACTCTCCCTTGAGGCGTCGTTCTGCCTCTTCTTCTTCTTCCACTTTGCAACTCCGACCATCTCCCCTTCTTCCTCTCCCTTTCCTTCTCCTCTGTCTCCTTCTTTTGCCTGCACTTCAAGCGCTCCTGCAACCTTAAATCAGATCGCTGCATCTCTCCCCATCATGCTGCCAACAACGAAAAGCCGTCAGCCACTCCATACCGCCCCTCTCCTCTCTCCGGTAGCCGTCCACAGCGCCTCCCTCTCCATCCATTACCGTAGCCACTTCTCCATTCTTCACATTCCACGTAGCCGCTCCCCTCTCCATTGAAGACCACCCACGTCCCTACGTTTCCAGCAAGGCTGCTCATCCTCCGGCAATCACGTTCAAACCATCAGACTGGTTCGTCCGGTCCCACCTCCTTGCTGGGCGTGAGATCTACTCGGTGCGCCTCCTCCTTGCTGGGCGAACTTGCTGCAAGATCTGCAACTTCACCAGAGATACAACAGACCGGCTTCCCACAAACCTGCAAATCTCCTTTTCCGGCCGGAACACTTGCTGCAACCTGACCGTTCTTATAAAAAAAAAGGAAAAGAAAACCATAAAAAAAAGAAGAAGAAAGAGGAGGGGGGACACCTACCTGCTGGTTCGCCCTCTCCTTGCGGCCCACATCAACCCACGCCAGCCACCTTGAAAGTCTCCCCACAGCTTCCACAAGTTGCACCAGCAACGTCTCCCACTTGTGGCCACCTCCATAGTTGCAGCCACACGGCTTGTAAAGGGTCATCCAAGACCACCACGTGTTGCTACCTTGCAACCACTTTGCTTATAATTTTTCCATCCTTGGACCGAATCTCCGGTAAGATCTTGGGTAAGTTTCTCTCTCTAAAACTTATCCTTCTTCACCTTTTCTCTCTTAATCTCTAATTTTTATCTATTTCTCTCTCTAAAAGCATTATCTTTCTATCATTTTCTATCTCTACCACTTATTTCTCTCTCTAACCTTTTCTTTCTTTTTTTCTCTAAATCTCATTTCATCTCTCTAGATTTGACTTTATCTCTCTAGCTTCTTCTCTTTCTTTTAATGCTTTCTAGGCTAGTGTTTATTTTTATTGGTGCAATGTGTAAACACTCTTTAATTACTTAATAAATCTAGTTTGATTAACATGTTTTGATGCTTTTGTTTAATTCTTCTCAATCAGTGCATTACAGTCGATGATAATCCTAAATTTCCAAAAAGAATATTTTAAAATCATTCATACCACCCTTCTCATCCCACCGCCGTTCTAAGCAAAAGAATCTGTCATTTCATATGTTTGAATCGTGCTAACTTACCCCGAGTGCGGATCGACATCCGACACGAGCCACTGTGCAAAAATTGCTCATTTTACATGTTACAAGTCTCGGATAATTACAAAAAGTGTTGATTTTAGGGTTTCCATAACCAACGACGCGGAAAAACCTTACTTTCACCAACTATCCACTACAGCCATCCAAACTCTTTCATCAATAGACTTTAGAAAGGCCATTATCTTCGTCTTCCAATAAGCATAGTCTTCTCTATCAAACAATAGAGGTCTGGATGTGTTTCTACCTCCTCTTCGAGTTTTTGACAAATTAATGAAAATGGACTGATTTTGCAGGAATCTAAATTCAGGTGATTAAACCTTTAATAGAATAACCCGTTCTAATACCAATTGAAAAAATAACTGGTCCGTTCTCTTTAATAAAAAATAACTAGAAGGGAGGGTGATTATGTTATTCAAAACATTAATCACCGACTCAAATCAAATATACCTCCGTGGTATATTGTCTTTTCGTCGTTTGATCTAATCAATAGATTTAGTAGAACAACTATCATACATCCACAAGACAAAGAGTTTTTAGCGTGAAACCTGTAAGAAATATTTTCATATTCAATTTGGCAAAGATTCCGTTTGACATAAAAACATTCTTGTAACCGTTCTTACGAGCACTAGTGTAGTGTGAAGATGTAGTGGTATGCATACTTCACCAACTACGTGAAGACTAAAAGACAAAGATAGCAAGAATCAGACGTTGACGATAAGAGTCATCTGAGTAACTACCGATTTGTCATTTAACGATCGTGTACGCCCGATTAGGAAGGTAAGTGACTTAGTGGCCATAGGAGTTGATTAAAATGAACAAAATATAATGGTCAAACTTAGTCATTCGTCAGACCAGAGTCTAAGTCAATTATATTGACTAATGGGATTGTCCAATCGATTGGACATAGCCCAATCGATTGGAGACACTGTGTAATCGATTGGAAACTATGAGGCAGAAACTTATTTAAGCACAATCGATTGGAGACTCTGTGAAATCGATTAGAGTCTTCGGGACAGAAAGTTATATGAGTCAAATCTATTAGAGAACCCTGTGCAATCGATTGGTGCCTTCGGAACGGAAATCTTATTGAGTCCAATCGATTGGACACTTATCTCCAATCAATTGGACCAAGTGTACAATCGATTGGACCTTGAACAGAATTGGTTTTTCTCAGATCCGAAATTCTTGGTTCCATCATCCCACGTTCCACACGACTCAGGGTCTTGGAATTCTATAAATAGAACCCTTCTATGCCTTCTCTAAACACACACAAATACACAGAGTGACTCAATCTTCAAGAGAGAGAAGAAAATGTTATATTTATTAGAGTGTCCATTCGAAAAGCAAGAAGCTTGTTTTCCATTCACATCTTGTGAGCTTGTTCTCTTCTTGATCAAAGCCAAGAGCTTGATCCTTTCCTCAGCGTAGGTCTTCCACTTTTATATTCGACCTAGTAGCCTGAGTGTACCAGTGTGACTCAACACCATTTGAGCAACTTAGGGTTCAGGGTGTACTGAATCCTTCACCTTCTGCAAAGGGGGAGTGTTGAGAATTAAGATCGGAGGAGCCGATCGACGGTAGGTTTGTGGTGTACTAAACTGAACAAGCCGATAAGGCTTCTTGGCTAGAAGGGCGCGCGTGGATTCGTAGTGTTGATTCAAAGGACGTGGACAAATTGGCAGTAGGCTTTGGCTAAGGTTGGAAGCTGGATTTGCAACGGTGTTGCGTAGGTAACTTTTGTTTCGTTTAACTTTTCAGTTAGTGATATTTTCCGTCTAGACGTGGTCCTGTGGTTTTTCCTTGGCTAAGGTTTGCACGTAAAAATCTCTTGTGTTGTGTGATTGTTTGTTTGTATCCCGCAATTTATCTTGATTAGATCAAACGACAAAAAGACAATATACCATGGAGGTATATTTGATTTTAGTCGGTTCTGATAATCTTTTATCAAACAACTAAGGCATGCGATTTTATTCCCTTACCATCTGATATTTGCTTAAAAGTGCGTATTTTCCACTGTTATCTTCTAAGCATTTTCACACTCTCCTACGTTAAAATGCTCTATTTATCTACTTTTCTACGTAAGAGTCTCTTTCGTTGCGTAAAACACACTTTTCTGGATGAAATGGTATATTAGCATGCATTAAACACATTTTCGGAAGTCTAGACATTGAGTCATTCTGATAAAGTCTCATTACGAGCTTCTTCTATCGCAGGAAACCCCGATGGGACAATTCTCGAGACTTGCGAGCCCACATCGATCAGGAAAGCCCATTATCAAAGCTTAAAGAGCCCACATGCTATGACTAGAAGATATGGGCCAAATATGGTCTGAATAAGATGACCAAAAAGTGGGCCCAAAGAACGAAGAGAGCAAGAGAGCCAATGACCAAGAGACGGACCAAAGCATTGAAAGCCACATGAGTCAGTAAGGAATGATAGTCTACTCTACTGGAGAAGCGTGAGGATGGTCACAGTGAAGACCAGGGTTCTAGACCCTCTGCTAATACTTTTATCTCTATTTTCTGATATTTCTCTCTCATCTCTCCTTATTCTCTCTTTCTTCATCTCTCGGTCCTTGAATCTACTGACCTAACCCCAGAACTCCTGCCCATTGGCTCTGTTTCATCTCCCTTAGCTTTCTGACCATTGGATCTTCAATCGGATCGTTGGATCTTCCACCGGACCGTTGGATCTCTCTAAATCCGTCGATCTACCAATCTGGGTCCCAATCAAGTCACCATCCATCCGATCGCCATTAGATTGTCTGTCACATCATCTTGTGAGATGATGGCCATCATCATTCCATGTGGGCCAGTAGTCGGGCCCATCATCATCGACCCGCTGTCCGACCATTTAGTGGACTCCGTGAATTTCAAAATAATTTCAATTAAATTTTAAAAAATGGGGGGTCCACTAAATGGGGAAATTCCCCAAAGAAAAGTAGGGTTTTACTTAAAAAAAAAATTATTTTTCTTATTTTTTTATTTTTGAAAAATACCCTATTTCCATTAAAGGAAATAGGGAGCTTTAAAAGGGGAAGGAGAAGGGTTCGTTTGAACCCTAATCCCCCTCCAATCTCTTCCAATCCTTCCCCAAAACCCTTCCCCAGGTTTTTCCCTCTTCTTTGGCCCATCTTCCTCCTCCTTTCTTCTTCTTCTTTTCATCTTCTTCATCTTCACCAAGGATTTGCCGGAGTTGCAGGCCGCAACTCCGGCCGATCAAGAGCCCGCCATCACCACCATCATCTCCACCTCCTTGGCCGCCCCAACGTCTCCACCTCCCAGCCGTCACAGCGTGTCTTTCTCCCTTGCTAATAGTGGCTATTCTTCCAACAGCCACCACCGTCAATCCCATCACGCTGGTCACTCCACCTCTAGCACTTCCACCTAGCTGCTGCCCCCACGTCCATTTCCTCTCCACGTGATCCCATTCACGTTTCCACCTTTCTCTTTTTCCTTTCACCAAGCCGCTCCACCCACGGACTGTAAGTCCGTCATTAGTACCGCCCTCCATCGGACTGGTAAACCCTCAACGACGTTGCCGCTTCTCCCTCAACGGTTTCTACAACCGGACTGGTGCGCCACCATCTTCTCCACGTCGCCGGTCTCCTCTCACCTTGCTGCTGCTGCCCACAACAACTGCACAAGACTGTACTGTTGACATCTTCTCTCCTCCAGTCGGTTCTCCCTCTCATAGCCGTCCCACACAAAAGAAAAACAAAGAGAAATAGAAGAGAAGAGGGGAGAAGATGAGGGCAGGAGCGTCTCTTACCTCCTCTCCCTGATTTGGTCTGGCGGCAGCCATCCTCTCCACTGCCTCCTGCTACAGTGACGCCTCCACCTCTCCCTCTCCAAGATTGGGTAAGATTCTCTCTCTTGAGCTCTTTCTCTCTCTTGCACCTTCTTCTCTCTCTAGGTTTCTTTTACTCTCTCTCTACCTACACTCACCTTTCTCTCTCTAGATTTGATATTGCTTTCTAGATTTATTTATTTTTATTTATTTTGTTAGTTGTTTTTGTTCTAAACAAGTTGGATTTGAGTTTGTAAAACTGTATTTTAGTTAATGAATGATGTTGACCTCATTAGTTTTGCTTAAGTATTTGTCTTTCTTTATGTTCTATTTTTGCTTCTTATAGTTAAATAATCCCCCATCAACAAAAAAAAAATGTTTTAAAGATAGATCCAGCTTTCTCATCCCACCACCAATTCTCGTACAGAGTGTAGTTATTTTTGTTCCTTAATTTGCGCTAACTGGACTAATCCGAGTGCGGATTCGACTCCGACTTTCCACTGTGCTAGAATTCTTAATTTTTGCAGAGAAAAGAATCGGATTAATTACAAAAGTGTTGAGATTAGGGTCGTTCTCTCAACTACGGAAAAACCCTACTTTCAAATGGCGCCGCTGCCGCTCGGGTGTACGGGAGTGCGAAAAAGGACGTAAAGACGGAATTGAAAAGTTACGAAATCGGAAAGCTGCTCAATTTGGACCGCCCGACCTTTTCGGGAAACTTTCTATTTTTAGTTTTTAGTGATTTTTAGCAGTTTTTAAATTACTATTTTTAATGCCTCGGAAGGCCGAGTGCAATTTGTAATAATTTAGGAATTTTACTGCTTTCCAAATAATTGCTAGATCTTGTTCTAGGGTTTTTTAGAAACCCTAGATTAAGTGAAAAATACCAAAAAAATCAAAAATCAAAAATCAAAATTCAAAAAAATTAGGGTTTTATCTTCTACAGATTTTTAGAAATTACCAATCAAGGATTTACGATTTTTGGAAAGATTCCAAAATCTTGAAACTCTGCTAAATTAGGGTTTCCCCTCTTAGAAGTTTCCTCTTTAGAAGAATTTTTATCTTTAGAAATCTTCCGAATTTGAAAAAGTCTGCAAAAGGAAACATCCCAAATCTAGCAGAATTTTAATTTTGGAAAGTTTCCCAAAATTGTAAGGGATCTCGCAATCAAATCTTTCTTGGAAGATCTCCACAGTTCGGGACACTTTCCAATCTAGGTATTTTCCAATATGGGAATTCCTAAATTTTAACTCCTTTCGAATTTGGAAAATAATTCAAAAACTTGCATAAATCCAGTGCTTATTCTGTGAACCCTAAAAAGGCAAGGATCTTCCAAATAGAATCTCGAATACCTAGACCGTGCGATCTAACTTTTCTGCAGGAACACAATCCAGTGTGGGTAGGGAGCGAAAGCTTAAAGAGGTGGAGTCGGGCCCAAGCCCATTAGGATACCCCTCCCTAACCCACGGAGGCGACCCCGTGGCGTGGCCCACGGGAGGTAAGTCCCTATCCTCGCCTTGAGTGCGATACGGTGTTATTGGGTGCATCACTGCCGCTTGTTTATTTGCTCTCGCATACATATTCTTCGACTTGCGTGGCGTGGCCGTTAATCAATCAACTTTAAGAGAGCAGACCCAGCTCCAAAATTGAAACTGGTGGGATTTCATCACCCACCTCATCATTTCAACTGATTTGATCCTAAGGCTCCATTTAATTAAAAAGAATCAAGAAGTAGAGCCAATTAGCCTGGTGTTCGAGGAAAAATCCACACAAAGTGAACCCGCTTAACATCCAATCGAAATAAGACCACGAGCGCGGGTCCCTATTGTCTAACACACCCATAAGTCCCTACTACTCAAGTACACTGAGCTCGACGTGGCATCTTGGACTATTCGGTTGTTAGTTGCGTGTGGACTAGGAACACGCATCAACCCTAGCTTAACCCGAGGGAACACTCTTCTTATCCACTTGACCAATTCGGTTAGTCTGGGACGTACTTAAGTTAGCCATTGTGCCGCACGTCTGTCTAGGCTTCGGATTGCCTTGTTGTTAACTAGAGTTAGTACTAAAGGATTCGCTCTTAAGAGTGTAGCCTGGTGAGAACCTCTGAGTGCAAAACAGTTAGTCCGGCGGTTAAAAGATAAACCAGTGGTCCGCCCACTGTCATAATCTACTCTAGCCCCAAAACTAACAAAGATAATTCCTAAAATATATCCTGATTGCTTACAATAGGGTTATCTGTGCTTGGTGTACATCATTTAAGATAGTGTTCTTCTCTGGCAACTTTTTGCCAAGTATAGAGCTTGCCTCATCAGCGTATGCCCGTTTGGACTCGTCCGAACAAGCGCTTGATTCGATATGAGAATCACGTACCTACAGTGGATCCTCTACTGAATTCTTCCCCATCTCTTTCCCCACCCGCCTCCCCCAGTACTACTACCTCTGTAGTCATGGCAGTCGAACGACCTCTTATCGAGATGTTCGCCCCTATCTTTACTAATCCGCCCACTTGCATTATTCTCCCACCTACTATGGCAGTACAGTTTGAGATCAGGCCGTAGACGATCCAAATGCTGCCAACCTTTCGTGGTTTCCCAAGAGAAGACCCATATTCCCATATTGGGGAATTCCAACATGTCATCCTACTTTTAAAAAATTAGAACCTCGATGATGACAATGTGCGTCTGCGAGTTTTCCTATTCTCACTTAAAGACCGAGCCTCAGATTGGCTCTACTCCTTACCTGCTGATTCAATCAGCAGTTGGAAAGAGTTGGTGGGCAAATTCATGTCTAAATTCTACTCCATGACTTGGACCAACCAAATGAAGCAACTCATCTAGGACTTTCGACAGAAGTCCGATGAGAAATTTTTCAAAGCGTGGGATAGATTCCAAGACTACCTGACTAAGTGTCCCCACCATAGCATCGACAAGGGCAATCTTGTCCACGTCTTCTACAAGGGACTTACTGATGAGTCCCGGATCATGGTAGAGTCAATGTGCCAGGGAAAATTCCTGTACCAAACTCCGACCGATGCATACAAATTCTTGGGAGAGTTAGGAGAAAACTCTCAACATTGGACGACTGACTCAGAGTTTAGTCGAGCCACTTCGGTCCAAAGGACCACCAAGGCACATGACGCTACAGCAGACACTGAGCTTCGATCTGTCATTCAAGAGTTGAGCAAGTCAGTCTCGGCACTGGCTGTATCAGTACAAAAGCCTCCTCAACAGTCTACCCCAGTCATGCATGTGGGACACGAGAGCCCTATGGAATCCTGCACCCTCTGTCTGCGACCCTCCCATACTACTGAGCATTGTCCTTTGAATGAAGGATGGTCAAATCCTCTTCAGGAAGAAGTTTGTGCTTTCAACACATACAAATGACCCACTCAGAATTCATATAGTCAATCTTATCATCCTGACACGAGAAACCACCTTAACTTCTCTTGGAGGCCTCAGTCTACTCAACCACAAGCTCAACCTCTGCATCAGCCTCAAGGCATATATCCTCCTGGGTTCAATCAACCCACTAGGCAATTCAATCAGGGTCAGTACCAGCAGAGTCAATACCCATCTACTCAGAACCAGCAGTTCCAACAGGGTCAATACTCTGGACAACCGAGCACATTTCAGAATCAGCAAAGAGTTCCCCAGAACTTTCAGAACCAACAGATTATCCTCACTAATTCTCCAGCCTATAACTATAATGCCCCGATGAGCTCGAGTCGTGAATTGGTGCCTCAGCTCCCATTAGCTGCCCCCCAATAGTCGGTCCCCAAATTCGGTATCGAAGACTTTCTAGCTCAACTCATTACTCAGCAACAACAATCTATGCAACGCCTAGAGCAACAGCAACAACAATCCATGCTTCGTCTAGAGCAACGCTTAGGCAACCTGGAAGCTGAGAAAGCTAAAGGCATCTTCCCTAGCCAACCCATCGCTAACCCAAAAAGAAATGCCAAAGGAGCAATATATGAGATCAGTTCTCAATCTCAGAACCAGAAAGAGAACTGTCAAGGGGAAGTGCAAGCCGTAACAACCCTACGGTCAGGAAAAACTGTGGACATGGGAGTCCAACCACCGCCAGTGCCATCTCCAACACCCATCACTTGCATAGAGGAAACAAGTCCTAATCCTACCTCTACTTTTTCTACCTCTGCACCAACGTCAGATACCCCTGTGCAGAAATCGAAGACTAAAGACAAATCTATTTGTCGAGTAAAGTCTCCCTTCTCGGACAGACACGTCCAAGATAAGCGGAATCAGCAATTCTTTGAGATCTTAGATGTCTTTAAAGACGTCCAGATTAATATCCCATTCCTTTCTGCTATCAAGCAAATCCCCTCCTATGCCAAATTCCTCAAGGACTTGTGCACAGTCAAACGGCGTACACATGTACCCAAAGCTGCCTTCTTGGCAGAAAAAGCTACCGCATTCATTCAACGCAACAGTGTGATCAAGCACAAGGATCCAGGTAGCCCAACTGTCCAATGTGAAATTAGAGACAACTTTAGCTGCACTACCTTGCTAGATTTAGGGGCTAGCGTTAACCTCATACCATTCTCGGTATATCAGCAGTTAGGACTGAAAGATATGAAGCCTACCAATGTCACCCTGAAATTGGCTGATCAGTCCATCAAGATTCCAAGAGGAATCATTGAAGATGTCCTAGTAAAAGTTGCTGACTTTTATTATCCTGTGGACTTTATCATTCTCGACACTGAGCCGTGTCAGGATAACTGCATTCCGGTCATCTTAGGCCGTCCTTTCCTTGCCACCACGAATGCACACATCGGGTGCCGGGACGGAAACATGTCCATTGCTTTCGGAAACCTTAAAGCTGAGGTCAATATCTTTCGTCTAATGCAACAGGATGCCGATCGTGATGTGGCCGGTGAAATGTGTACCGTTGAGAGTCTAATCCCGGACTCCACCGAAGACATTCTTAAACAGTGTCTAGCACACTTTGGGGCTGACTTTGCAACAGAGTCAGCTATTTCTGATCTCAATGATCTTTTGGAGACTGCTCCACTACTAGAGATCCCCGCTCCACTCATCGAGTTCGAGCCTCTGATAACCATGGCCAGAGAACCCATCCTTCCTTTACCTACTGAAGTCAAATCTCTTCAATCCGTGTCTTCTGTGACACCTACTTCAACTCCATCTGCTCCAACATTGGAGTGCAAGCCACTTCCAACAGATCTTTCCTATGCCTATCTTGGTCCTAAGGAAACCTACCCTGTCATTATTGCTTCCACTTTGTCTGAGAGTGAATGTAAGAAACTTCTCGAGCTGCTCAACGAGCACAAATCTGCGATAGGTTGGACTATAGATGATATTCGTGGCATAGACCCCTTGGTGTGCCAACATCACATCTATCTCGAGGATGAATCCAAAACCTCTCAAGAACACCAGAGGAGGTTGAACCCCGTCTTGAAGGATGTAGTCCGGGACGAGGTCCTTAAACTGTTAGATGCGGGTATCATTTACCCCATCTCCGATAGCAAATGGGTGAGTCTTATTCATGTCGTCCCTAAAAAGGCAGGATTCACAGTTGTGGAAAATGAGAACAAGGAAATGGTCACCCAGCGCCTGAAGAAAGGGTGGAGAGTCTGCATCAATTACCGATGACTCAACACCAACACTAGGAAGGACCATTTTCCTGTACTCTTCATAGACCAGATGTTGGAGAGATTAGCAGGTCACTCCTATTACTGCTTCCTTGATGGTTACTCAGGGTATAATCAAATACCCATCGCCCCTGAGGATCACGAGAAGACAACTTTCACCTGTTCCTTTGGCACTTTTGCCTACAAGCGCATGCCCTTTGGCCTCTGCAATGCACCCACAACCTTTCAAAGGTGTATGATGAGCATATTCTCTGACATGGTGGAAAAATTTCTCGAAGTCTTTATGGATGACTTCTCAGTTTTTGGGTCATCCTTTGATGACTGTCTGAACCATCTAGGGCTTGTACTTCAACGCTGTCAGGACAAGTGACTTGTCCTCAATTGGGAGAAATGCCACTTCATGGTAAAAAAAGGCATAGTTCTGGGACATGTCCTTTCCCATCAGGGCATTGAGGTCACCAAAGCTAAAATCGATATCATCTCGACCTTGCCCATTCCTAAGTCTGTACGTGACATCTGATCCTTTTTAGGACACGGAGGATTCTATAGGCGATTCATCAAGGACTTCTCTTAAATCGCTCGACCTCTATCCCATCTTCTGGCTAAAGATAGTCCTTTCGACTTTAATGCTGACTATGTCAAGGCATTTGAGCGTCTAAAATCTGAGCTCACTACTGCACCCATTATCCATCCCCCGGACTGGACTCTACCTTTCGAGGTAATGTGCGATGCTTCTGACTACGCGTTAGGCGCTGTTCTAGGGCAGAGAGTTGATAAACGGTCACATGTGATCTACTACGCTAGCAAAACTCTTAACTCTGCCCAAATGAATTAGTCCACTACTGAGAAAGAACTCCTGGCGGTAGTCTTCGCCCTTGATAAATTTTGTCAGTACTTCTTAGCCACTAAGGTGGTCGTGTACACTGATCATGCAGCCCTTCGTTATCTCATGTCGAAAAAGGAAACCAAGCCTCGATTAATTCGATGGATTTTATTACTACAAGAATTCGACCTCGAGATCAAGGATAAGAAAGGAACTGAGAATGTAGTGGCTGATCACTTGTCTAGACTGACTTTAGAGTCATCCTTCGACACCCAGCCCATCCCTGAGACCTTTCCAGATGAACAACTATTCACTATCTCCGTTCATCCATGGTATGCTGACATTGTCAACTACCTTGTCACCGAAGAAATGCCTTCACACTGGTCAAAACAGGACAAAAGCCAATTCCTAGCAAGAGTTAAATACTACTCTTGGGATGACCCTTATTTGTATAAATACTGTCCTAACCAGATCATTCGTCTCTGTGTCCCTAAGTCGGACCAACTCAATATCTTGTCCTCGTGTCATGACCAACCTTGTGGTGGTCATTTCAGCACTAAGAAGACCGCATAAAAAGTTCTGCAATGCGGATTCTACTAGCCCACAATATTTAAAGATGCCCACATCTACAGCAAAACCTGTCCTAATTGCCAGCATCTAGGCCGCATCTCCAAGAGGAACATGATGCCCCTAACTCCCATCCAGGTCGATGAACTATTTGACATCTGGGGCATCGACTTCATGGATCCTTTTTCGGTTTCTTATGGTTTTGAGTACATTCTCCTTGCGGTAGACTATGTCTCCAAATGGATAGAAGCCATTCCCACCAAGACCAATGACCACAAAGTAGTGTTCAAATTCCTAAAGGAGTTCATCTTTGCCCGGTTCGATGCTCCTAAGGCCATCATTAGTGATGGAGGCACCCATTTCTGCAATAGGATATTCGAGAAATTAATGAAAAAGTATGGGGTAACCCACAAGGTTGCCCTAGCTTATCATCCGCAGACTAGTAGTCAAGTAGAGGTTTCTAATCATCAAATCAAGCAGATCTTGGAGAAGACAGTCAATACCACACGTAAAGATTGGTCTACTCATCTCACTGATGCGTTATGGGCATACAGAACCGCCTACGAGACCCCACTCAATATGTCTCCATATCATCTCGTCTTTGGGAAACCTTGTCATCTACCGGTAGAGATTGAACATCGTGCCCTGTGGGTCATTAAGAAGCTCAACTTCGACCTCGACTCTGCAGGGGAGGAGCAAAAACTTCAAATGAATGAATTAGAAGAACTCAAAAATGATGCCTACAACTTGTCCAAGAATTATAAAATAAAGATGAAGTGGATACATGACAAGAGCATCCTCATGAAAGAGTTCCATCCAGGACAGAAGGTCCTTCTTTATAATTCTCGTCGCCATCTCTTCCCTGGGAAACTGAAATCTAAGTGGACCGGTCCTTATACGGTCACCATAGTCACACCCTTTGGGGCAATCACTATTGAGGATCCCAAGGATCACTCCTCATTCCAGGTAAATGGCCAGCGTCTTAAGCAATTCCATGACTTGATGTGTCGTTCATTCAGACTTTTGAAATTGATCTCATCAATCCTGTCTATGTCGACTGATGATCCACTCAGTCTCCTGTGCTCCAACTTGGTTGGGGGTGCCTGTCACCCCCGTCATGTCTGGCTGAAGACGTAAAACTTAGCGCATTCGGAAAGGCAATTCTGGTATTCCTAGAGTACATGAGTCTCATGTATTTGTTATTATCGTTATATCTTTGGAAATGCAGGTACATTCATTCTTCCGATCATCAAGTATCACAGACTGTCGAGTTTCTGCCGACTTGGTAACATCCTCCCTGAACCTTGGCATCATCATCACCGATTTTTCATCATTTTATGTCCTGGTCGTGAGCACCGAGGACGATGCTGTATTTTGGTTGGGGGTGGGTATTTACCAAAACTCATGTCTTCATTTTGATAAAAAAAAAAAAAAATTCTTCTTTTTGGGGTGATTTCCAATGTTCTCCAAAAGTTTTCTAGAATTTCAAAAATGTGTCAAATACCCTGACTTTGATTAGCTGAAAACCTCCGTTAAGTCAGTATTGAGGATGTCAATTTTTGTTTAAAGTTAGCGTTGAGTCAAGTCAAGCGTGACTACAGCAGGTTTGAAAACTCAGAAAAACTCATATTCGGCACAATTGTACACTATCAATATCAGAGTCATCCTAAGTTTAGAAATTCTAGAGATACTGTGAGAATAATTGTGGAGACCTAACCCAGTGAGCTTTCCAGCCTTTAATCAATTCAGAGGGTTATACAATAATTTTGAGTCACAAGATGACTCACTATTCTTCTTGCCCACAATATTCATTGAGAGATCTCATTACCCTTTTATTTGATCATGGAACTCAGAACGACATCAAAAAATTAGATTACTACAACAGAACCTTCTCTGTATCCAGTCAAGATAGTACACATGATAGTGCAAACCCTAGAAAATGATTTAGGCCATTTTTCTGAACCATTCAGCCTTTTACGCACCTGAATTATACTTCACTAGAAACCCCTAGAGCCATTCTATAAAAGCCTTCTCTTTGTAAACCCATCAAAGAATAACTCTTATGGGTGTACCGTGAAAAGAAAAGTAAAGAAGAAGAATCAAAAGGAAAAGAAAGTGGTTCAAGCTGAAAACAAAATATGGAAAGAAAGTATGAAAAAGAGCTGAAAAGAAATTGAGCAGTCTTAGAAATATCAAGAAAAAGAGAAAAATACAAAAAAGGAAAAAGAAACAGATAATGGTGTTACGTCGCAGGAAAAATGCAAGAAAATGGCAATATCCTCTCAAGATCTTTGAAATCCTGTATCCCTTTATCTCTCTACACCTGACCTAAGCCTCATTACAACCTAGGAAAGTCCTACTTGATTCTAGGATAGTACGATCATAAAATGTGGAGATTGGAGAAAGGGAAGCTATAGAGTTTGATCTAACATTCCCGAGTGAAGTGGTATTCCAATCATGAGATCTTCTTCTGTTAAAGATGTCCTTCCTTTAAATAATACATATGTGAGATCTTTGCTTTCATATATCAACACATCTCCTCACATATAAATTGAGAGAAAAGAAGAAAACCCTTCTTGTGTGATTCTATTATGAGTGCTAAACATGTGAGATTTGAGGTCGAGGCATAAAAACTTAGAGGTGATCTGGAAATCTTTACTGTCGGATGATGAGAATGTTGAGCACACACACATGCAGAGTCTGACTATTTTGGGTCATGATTATCAGTCTGTAGTATTGCAAAAACTTTCCAACTCTTCGCTAGCATGTAACTATTTTTGCATCCATTCAATGATTTGACGAACGGTGTTTTCCTAGAGCTAATATGAAAAAGTGTACAGCATGTGCAGACCCCTTTTAAGCTCATTTATTTCGCACTAATTGCCAAGGATTGGCAATATGCTAGTTGGGGGTTGTGATATTCGCTTAAAAGTGCGTATTTTCCACTGTTATCTTCTAAGCATTTTCACACTCTCCTGCGTTAAAATGTTCTACTTATCTACTTTTCTACGTAAGAGTCTCTTTTGTTGCGCAGAACACACTTTTCTCGACGAAATGGTATATTTGCATGCATTAAACACATTTTTGGAAGTCTAGACATTGAGTCGTTCTGATAAAGTCTCATTACGCGCTTCTTCTGTTGCAAGAAACCCCGATGGGACAATTCTTGAGACTTGCGAGCCCACATCGATCAGGAAAGCCCATTATCAAAGCTTAAAGAGCCCACATGCTATGACTAGAAGATATGGGCCAAATATGGGCTGAATAAGATGACCAAAAAGTAGGCCCAAAGAACGAAGAGAGCAGGAGAGCCAATGGCCAAGAGACGGACCAAAGCGTTTAAAGCCACATGAGTCAGCAAGGAATGATAGTCTACTCTACTGGAGAAGCGTGATGATGGTCACAGTGAAGACCAGGGTTCCAGACCCTCTGCCAATACTTTTATCTCTATTTTCTGATATTTTCTCTCTCATCTCTCCTTATTCTCTCTCTCTTCATCTCTCGGTCCTCGAATCTACTGACCTAACCCCAGAACTCCTGCCCATTGGCTCTGTCTCATCTCCCTTAGCTTTCTGACCGTTGGATCTTCAATCGGATCGTTGGATCTCTTTACATCCGTCGATCTACCAATCTGGGTCCCAATCAAGTCACCATCCATCCGATCGCCATCAGATTGTCTGTCACATCATCTTGTGAGACGATGGACATCATCATTCCACGTGGGCCAGTAGCCGGGCCCATCATCATTGACCCGCTGTCCGACCATTTAGTGGACTCCGTGAATTTCAAAATAATTTCAATTAAATTTTAAAAAATGGGGGGTCCACTAAATGGGGAAATTCCCCAAAGAAAAGTAGGGTTTTACTTAAAAAAAAAATTATTTTTCTTATTTTTTTATTTTTGAAAAATACCCTATTTCTATTAAAGGAAATAGGGAGCTTTAAAAGGGGAAGGAGAAGGGTTCGTTTGAACCCTAATCCCCCTCCAATCTCTTCCAATCCTTCCCCAAAACCCTTCCCCAGGTTTTCTGATATTCGCTCAAAAGTGCTTATTTTAAGCACTTATCCTGTTAGCGTTATCGCACTCTCCTACGTAAAACTGCTCTAATTATCCACTTTTCTACGTAAGAGTCTATCTCATTGCGTAAAACACACTTTTCTGGATGAAATGGTATATTTGCATGCATTAAACACATTTTCGGAAGTCTAAATATTAAGCCGTTCTGATAAAGTCTCATTACGCGCTTCTTCTGTCGCAGGAAACCCCGATGGGACGATTTTCGAGACTTGTGGGCCCAAATCGATCATGAAAGCCCATTATCAAAGCTTAACAAGCCCACATGCTATAACTAGAAGATATGGGCCAAATATGGGCTGAATAAGAGGACCGAAGAACCGGCCCAAAGAACGAAGAGAGCGGGAGAGCCAATGACCAAGAGACGGACCAAAGCGTTTAAAGCCGTATGAATCGACAAGGAATGATGGTCTACTCTACTGGTGAAGAGTGAGGAGCGACACAGTGAAGAGCAGGGTTCCAGACCCTCTACCAGTGCTTTTCTTTCCATTATTCTCTCTTCTTTCTCTCTAAATCCTAACTTTCTCTCTCCTAACTCTAACCAACTCTCTCTCCATGACTCATCACCATCATCCACCTCCACCGTTCTGACCATCTGATCGATTAATCGATCATCGGATCGACCGACTGACCAATCAATCTCCATTTCTTTCACTGACACCACACAATTGCCATCCAATTTCACAATCTCATCTCCCGTACGCATGATTTCCTCGATCTCCACTTTAGACCCCCCTTCAACCATTCGATCACCATCATAACCCTATGATCACTCACAGTCCAATAGTTCTCAACCACCTAACACCGTCTCTCTCTCCTCTCCATCACATTTTCTCTCTCTAAAAACTAACCCTATCTCTCATCTCTCTAATCTCACCCTAACCCAATACTCTCTAACCACCTCAGGATCTTACCTATTAGAGCACAACCCAATCATGTGGCTCACGGCCAAGTGATCCACAAGTCGCATGGTCTACAGCCCATAAACCACGAACCCGAGCCCACAACCCACTAATAAAAATAGAAAAATAAAAAAAAAATAGAAAAATAGAAACAAAGGAGAGAGAAACCGTGAGTTTCTCTCCCACGTTAAGGCTTTCACCCCCTCTTCCACATCCATTGCTCCTTCCCCTCTATCCAACGGCAATCAAGACCCCGCAACCCACTAACCCTATATATTAATAGAGAGAAACGAAACCAAAAAGGAGGCCGCTCCCCTCTTCTTTTTCTTACTTGTTTCTTCATCTTTCTTTTTTTTTTCTTTCTTCTTCTACGGGTTCTTCTATGTAGGTCTTCTGAGGCCTCAAGACTGGCAACCTTGGGCGTCTCCTCCTCCACCCTCAAGTGCAACCCTGCTGCACCTTCCTCGAGCAGAACCAGCTGTTCTGACGTCCCTCACTTTCTATTTGCAAGTGCTGGCCGGACCTGCAACTCCGGCCAGCTCTTCTCCTCCTCAGCATCATCTGGATCTCCAGCAGGTAAGATTTCTCCTTCTCCGTTCTCCTTCTTCTTATTCTTCTTCCTCTTCTCTTCGTCTTCTCATTTTCCTTATTTCTTTTCTGAACCACCGGAGTTGCAGACCTGCAACTCCGGCCAGTCTTTCCAAGTAGGCTCCCCAGCCTGCTAAGATCTCTTCTCTCTCCCCATCCTTCCTTCGTCTTCCTCATCTCGCCACCAACTCAGGCCGTTAACGGCTTTGAGTTTTAAAAAAAAAAAAAAAAAAAAAAAAAAAAAAAAAAAAAAAAAAAAAAAAACAGAATCGCCGGCGAACTCCATTAACGCCGGCGAACTCTGATAGGGTCCTCCTTCCTCCTTCTTTCTTCTTCTTCCTTCCTCCTTCTTTCTTCTTCTTCCTTCCTCCTTCCTTCTTCTTCTTCTTCTTCCTTCCTCCTTCGTTCTTCTTCTTCTTTTCTCCTTCTTCTTTCTTCTCCTTCCTTGCTACCCATGCACAACCACCGCCTCCAAGCTCCTCTCCTTGGAGCTGCTGCATCTTGACGCTTCCGCTAGTGTTCCTCCTCGTTCTCAACCCTGCTGCTCCACCCGAATCTCCTTGCCTGTGCGTCATTACCGCCCCTCCATCTTGCTGTTCTTGCACTATTCCTTCGCCGGAGTTGCACGCAGCAACTCCAGCCAAAATCCATCACATTTCTTCCCTTCTTCCCCTCCAGTGCCGCCATCCTTTCCATCACTTCACATTCCCATATTGGGATCACCTCCCACCAAACCGTTGCTGGTTCTAGCAACACCGTGATCCTCACGGTCAACTCTAGCGGACTGGTTCTTCCCCGGAAAACCAGCCGCATCTTTATCGGAACTGATCTCTTATAGATCACGTTCCTCCCCCATTCCCTTCACCTCAATACTCGTGGCACTCACTTTGGCCAAATCATCCACCATCCGTTCACTGGCCGATCAGCAAGGGAGATATGCTACAGGTATTCGCCCTTCTCCCTGCTCACTTTCTCTCTCTAGATTAAGCACCTTTCTTCTGTCTCTAACCCTTAGCTCTCTCTGGAATTTTCCTCTCCAAACTTAGGTTTCTCTCTCTAGATCTTTCGAGTCATTTTCTCTCTCTACAATCTCTTTCTCTCACTAAGTTCTTGTTTAGTTTTCTTTAATTTTCTTTTGTTCTTGTATTTCGTTCATAATTTCGAGTATTGTAGCACTTCTCCTTTTGATCAATGAATAAATTTGAATGAAGTTATTTGCAATTTTTATGTCTTTATATGCGCGAACTAACCCCGAGTGCGGATCGACATCCGACTTTCCACTGTGCTAGAATTCTTAATTTTTGCAGGAATAAGTCTCGGATAATTAAAAATGTGTTGAAGTTAGGGTTTCCATAACCAACGACGCGGAAAAAAAACCTACTTTCATTTTCCCCTCTTCTTTGGCCCCATCTTCCTCCTCCTTTCTTCTTCTTCTTTTTCATCTTCTTCATCTTCACCAAGTTGTTGCCGGAGTTGCAGGCTGCAACTCCGGCCGATCAAGAGCCTGCCATCACCACCATCATCTCCACCTCCTTGGCCGCCCCAACGTCTCCACCTCCCAACCGTCACAGCGTGTCTTTCTCCCTTGCTAATAGTGGCTATTCTTCCAACAACCACCACCGTCAATCCCATCACGCTGGTCACTCCACCTCTAGCACTTCCACCTAGATGCTGCCCCCACGTTCATTTCCTCTCCACGTGATCCCATTCACGTTTCCACCTTTCTCTTTCTCCTTTCACCAAGCCGCTCCACCCACAGACTGAAAGTCCGTCATTAGTGCCGCCCTCCACCGGACTGGTAAACCCTCAACGACGTTGCCGCTTCTCCCTCAACGGTTTCTACAACCGGACTGGTGCGCCACCATCTTCTCCACGTCGCCGGTCTCCTCTCACCTTGCTGCTGCTGCCCTCAACAACTGCACAAGACTGTACCATTGACATCTTCTCTCCTCCAGTCGGTTCTCCTTCTCATAGCCGTCCCACACAAAAAAAAAAAAGAGAAATAGAAGAGAAGAGGGGAGAAGATGAGGGCAGGAGCGTCTCTTACCTCCTCTCCCTGATTTGGTCCGACGGCAGCCATCCTCTCCACTGCCTCCTGCTACAGTGACGCCTCCACCTCTCCCTCTCCAAGATTGGGTAAGATTCTCTCTCTTGAGCTTTTTTTCTCTCTTGCACCTTCTTCTCTCTCTAGGTTTCTTTCACTCTCTCTCTACCTACACTCACCTTTCTTTCTCTAGATTTTATATTGCTTCCTAGATTTATTTATTTTTATTTTTTTGTATGTTTTGTTAATTGTTTTTGTTCTAAACAAGTTGGATTTGAGTTTGTAAAACTGAATTTTAGTTAATGAATGATGTTGACCTCATTAATTTTGCTTAAGTATTTGTCTTTCTTCATGTTCTATTTTTGCTTCTTATAGTTAAATAATCCCCCATCAACAAAAAAAATGTTTTAAAGATAGATCCAGCTTTCTCATCCCACCACCAATTCTCGTACAGAGTGTAGTTATTTTTGTTCATTAATTCGCGCTAACTGGACTAATCCAAGTGTGGATTCGACTCCGACTTTCCACTGTGCTAGAATTTTTAATTTTTGCAGAGAAAAGAATCAGATTAATTACAAATGTGTTGAGATTAGGGTTTTCCGTAACCAACGACGCGAAATAAACCAAGTTTCACCATTGTCTAGTAAAATTGTGTAGGTATAAGTAATTTTACTGGACGATGGTA